>JAMXBB010000004.1:119032558-119055632 GCA_024138015.1 Lumnitzera littorea | reverse complement strand
TTTTTGGATTTCCTATTAGGCTACTCTTATAAAGTATAACTTTAAAACTTAATACTTGCCCATTAAATTGTCAACCTTAGTTGAACTAACAAATCAACAATTTAATTTAAGTCAACTTAGTAAAAAATTACAATTATTTAATGTGAGCCCATAATTGAGTTGTATCTACTCACATGAAATCCTAACTATTTTACAATTTATAATTGGAGGCCAACATTATCAATCCTTAACTTAATATATTTAGGGATTTTATAATGTCTTACCAATCATGTATAATATTGTCGATCATTAACAGTACTTGCATACATATAAAATAACTATAATAAAATAATAATGCAATTATAATGGGCCAACTTAAAAATATGGGTCAAGGCTAAGCCCACACTAAAAGGTCATAGGACCAAAATCCATTAACTCGGATGCATCTTCTCTTTAGCCTTCTAGACTTCTTTATGTCTCAAGTAACTATGGACCTCTAATCTTCCATTTCTAGTACTAAAACTAATTTTCTAACAAAAAAAAAATAGAAAACAAAGTACAAATGGAATTTAAACTTGGGTTCGCAAACCCACATTCACTCGATTTACATTTTATCCATAGGTCAACAAATCAAAAAATAAAATAAAATAAAATTACATCCGTTTTTTGAACTCAACCCATTCAAAGGACGCGTAGGCCTTTTTAATAAATCCATAAATATTCACACAAAAACCATTAATGTCTAGGCCCATGATCATGTGCAAGAAATAAAAGCTTCATAAATAACATAAACCATATTAACCAAATGATTGAAAATAATTATTATAATCCAAATATATATACTTGGAATTACTCTAACCAAATTCTTATAAAAAAAAAAACTTTATTTATGAAATTTCTTTGTCCATGGATTGAGAAACACTATCGATATCAAATAATAGTTTACATTCATAAAAATATAGATGTTTTTTATCTGAAAGCATAAAATCATATGTTTTACATCAAATCCATAATGTAAACATTAATAAATTAATCATTTCAAGATCATAACAATTATTCTATGAATCAAATCTAAGTCAATATCAACATATATTTTACATGTTACACAAGTTACTCTAATATCACTATCAGATTTTATAGATAAAAAAGAACATAACGGAAATAAAATTTTACTAAAAAACCTATCTTATGACCATGTGTGATATGCAATAAAATATTTATATTAATAAAAAATTATAAAATTATTTTTCCTTATGGAGAAGTAGCATCTCCTCTTAGGGATAGAATTTGATTGAAATCTAAATTTGATTTGATGTTTCAAAATGTGTTCATCACATGGACTACAAATGTAGTCCCTCTAGCAGTTTCTACACATACGTTAACAAGAAGAAATTCTAATCCTTTGCATTGCTAGATGACTAGGATTAGAATTAGGAAAAAAAAAAAAAAACTAGAAAGCAAAATGTTATGTCTCTCTCTATTTATTTTTCTTTAAGTATTTCTCTAAATAGAAAATCTTCATCTCCCTTGTCTCTTTTAAACATTAACTACAATTAATAAAAAGAGACCTCTCATTCCATGAATTTTTCAATTGCCATAACCTTTCAATTGCATAACAATTAAACATGGAATTAATGATAAAGAACCTTTTAATTGCTATGAACTTTTCAATTACAATTGAATATGGAATTAATAAATTATGTATCATTTCAATTGTCATGAACTTTTTAATAGTAATTAAACATGCAATTAATAAATTTCATCTATTTTTACATGAAAGGTAATAATAAAACACATAACCTTTACAAAGTACTTAACCGTATATATTTACTGTACGATAAAATAAATTACTTCCAATTTGTTATTATGAATCAATTTATTGTAGCTTCGAAATAAATATTGACAAATTTTAATATCCACCTAAATTTCTTGTCAAAACTTTATTCCCGCTAATTGTGCTATAATGTGTGACTTCTATATATAAAGATAACGTCTATATTAAAGTTAAACCAGGGTAGCTATCTAACAACAGTTATTGGTTATCCAATATAATATAAAATGTGTGAACGAGAAACTACTATAAACTAATTATTGCATAATTAAATCTTTTCATTAAATGATATCTTAATTAAACCATTGCATATCATGTCATCAATGTTTAATCATTTTACTTGGTTTCCAATATAAAATAGACTCAATAATACTTATCATGACTATAGGGTTACAAGTCACTATTATCTTAACCAAGTAGCCTTAGATATCGACGATCTAATATTAGAGAGTAATGAATTCTATCTTGACTCATCACTATCTTCTCTATATTTCATGTTATACCTAATAGCAGTATTATTTATAATTCAAATAAAGATTACATTTAATGGTATTAAAGCATAACATTTTATATATATAATATATAAAGGTCGCAAGTATAGAAATTATTTATGCTCGTTCATTTAGAAGAGGAACCAATGACATTAAACATGTAGTGTTCTCCATTAGCTTATTGTGTCTAATGTACCTACTTAACCTTGGTATCCACCTGTATAACTCAAATATCTTTTTCTTGGTCCAATCAAAATAACCTTAGTCATACAATGTGTTAGTCTAAATATCAATATCTTCTCAAGATATTTATTCGACTAATGACAACTTTTAGATAATACGAAGTAATGGAATCTCATTGATAATACATCTTTATTATAATTTCATACATACTCTAATTATCTATAAGACTTTATTGTAAAATATACACCAGCAAAAAAGTATATAAATATAATAAATACTTATTTTTTATAAATAAAATACATAAATATATCAAAAGTGTCTTGACACATTATGCATAAAGTACAATAGAATTAACTTTACTACATTTTCATGTTGGAAAAGTCTTGAAAAAGGGTTTAGGTTCATGTAGTAAAATAAATATGATTTATGCTGTTATGTTATTTGCTCGAAGAAATTGTTGAAATCCTAAGTTGAAATATTTCTCTATAATCGCTGCTGTCGCGTTTCAGGGAAGTCCGGCTTGAAGTGGTTCCATGCTAACTTAATCAAATTGCCGATAAATTAGCTGCTTATGGACGGTTAGATCAAGCTGCTGAATGTTTCTTGACCCAGCCGCAGGGGATGTTGCTGGTCCTTTTGCTAAGGGATATGGACACTTTTGGTTTTGTTAGGAAACAGAGGTTTCCATATGTACATAGTAGTTCTTTGTCTGTGTCTTTTGACAGCTTGTATAGCAGATCAGTTTGATCTCATCTTCTGTACTTTGGTTTGACAACGAAAAGTTACCGACAAAAAAAATATGGATGATTTAAGCGTGTGCGAGAATTCTTCAACAAAATGCCTGATAGAGATATCGCATTGCGGAACGCATTTGAATTGGGGAATGCAAGTAAGTAGCCAAGAATGCTATGGCTCGAATATCAGGACTAGCATCTATTGGTGAAGAGATAATTCCTGCAGTTTAATTAATGAGGTAGGTTATGAGAAGAAATTGAATAAGGAGATAGGAGGAACACTTTTTCAATACAGTAGATAAAGAGTTTTTTCTTTTTTTTAATCAAAGATGAAGAGTTAATTTGGAACTGCTGTGTGCTTTTTTTTTTTTAACAAAGAAGTCGGGCTTCACTGGATAAAATTTCCACCCTTGGGACAAATACACACCGACAAACATAAGTTTGATGTGGGACTAAGTTAAGATCAACGCGAATAAGAGTTTCTTTTAGCGTGGTTAAAAAGCATAAGTGAATCGCTAAGCGGGGAGCCTGCAAATTAGATTAGCTTTTCGAGTTGGTGGTTTTTTTTTTTTCCTTTTGGATCTGTTCTTTTGCTATTTCATTCCCTATCCAATAGTAATTTACTGATGTATCATGTCTCTATGTTAAAATAAAGCTAGGTCAGCTTCTACTTGTCCATCTAACCTGCCACATAAGCTTTACTTAACGCCTTTGCTGTGAAACCTTACAAAAATGGACTATTAACTCATAATCCATTAGTTCGGAAATGATATATAAAATTTAAGACAATCATTCGAATTACTTGATTGAGTCTAAATTTTACAATAAAGGTAACAATATTAGTAAAAGTGATCCATTGAATTTGCGTTTAGGAGAATAAAATAATTAAATAACTAAAAATTATATTTTTAGGGTAAACGTATATTACCCGTTATTTATCGAGAATCTATAAAACATGTTTCGATAATTAACAAATCGCTAAAGATAAATTATATATACACTAAAAATCATAAAATAACATGAGAAATATTTAGAAGTATTTAGTTGTATTATATGTGAATTTATGTGTAGAAAAAAATACCTGAAATTATAAAAAATGCTTAAAATATATTGAAACATACTAAAGTAAATATAGAAAATTAACAAAAAAATTTAGGAAAAATAAGTGTCACTTGAGAAAAGCTTAGAATGTGGCATGACAATGAAGGAAATTAGAATTATTGGTATTTGGATAGATTAGGACATGTAACCTAAAGTGTATATTGGGATTAAGGACACTTGGCTACTCAATTTCTTTCCAAAGGACTAGGACCTTGCTCTATAAGTACAAGAGAGCCCTTCTCAATTCAGTTTAGTTCCTCTTGTGCATCAAAAAAATCATGAGAGGTTTGAGAGAGTCTAGTGAATATTTTTAGAAAAATAGATAAAAATAGGGTGTTTGGGGGCTAATTCATGGTTCATCTATCCATCTAACACTTGACACAAAGCCATCACCACTTAATAGGGGAAATAATGCCCAAGGTTGTTGACAAATACGAAGGAGTCGACGGTAGTCAAAGCTAGCAATGCTAGTGAGTCCTTAAATTCACTCAATTTTAAATAATTTAGTAAAAGTAGCAAATTAACTTCAAAATTATGAAAGTTGATATTTTGAAAAATTTTTATATGTAGTTTTTGGGAAAAATTATTTTTCTTAAATTAAGTCTCAAAATATATCATTCATAAGAAATGACTACAATTGAACGAATTTCGCTTTCGTTTGCAGGCAAGAGCTCTATTAATGTTGTTTTGGCTCCAAAATTTTTCTTTGAAGTATCTATTACATGTATTAAAATATTATGAGGAGATTTTTGTGAAAACTAATTCTCATATTTTTATCTAATTTTTAGGCCTTAAAAATCCTATTAAATGATTATTTTTCTAAATAAACTTAATAATTTCTTAAGATATTGAGCTATTTTTTTTTTTTTGTGAGTAAATTTATAGTGCTTAGTATTCTAAGTTTGAGTGTTGAGAGTTATTGTTAATATATGTGAGATAATCTAAATAATGGAATTAAGTATTGTTGTTTAGCTATAGTAGTGTTAGACTGTAGGTTATATTTTCATTCTAGTCTCAAGTTGATTTGTAGTAGATTATGTAGAAATAAGGAAATTCTGTGGGGATCAAAAGCTAATTTAGAATTTGATTCAAAGACAGGGTATAGAATAGTACATTTAAAAGTGACTCAAAATCTAAAACAAAGACTATAATCACTTAGTTAAAGCTAGTTAAATTATATAAAGTAAGTCAGGAGGTGTTTATGAGAACTATAAATAAAGTGTAATCAGGAGCTAAATCAGAATCTGATTTAGAGGCTAAATTAGAGACAAATTCAGAAGTTAAGTCAAGACTTAGCTAAAAACGAGAGTAATCACAAAAGACTTAAAACTTGAGTAATTAAGTATAGTAAAACCATAAACTAAAAATAATAATTTGAGTTACAAAATAAAGCCTATATATTTGAATCTTAGCATGTGTTTTCCAAATTTATAGGTAAATAATAACATTATTTTGTGCGTTGTTCACTTCAAAGTGGGTCATTTGTGATTGCTTTGTGTAAATCAGGTTTACAATAACAGCTATAAAGTCGACTTCTATCTTAGAGTGGTTTACATGGCAAGATTATTATGATTCTCCCGCTTCAAGGTGTGACGGTTCTAAGTTAGTATAAGAGCACTGTTCTAATGAACTCACTTTGAAGTATCATCATTAAAAGAGGTAGACATCATAAGAGTACAATGAGAGTGGGTAATAAAGGATCGTATTATAAATTATTGAATAAGAAATGATTAAAATACTAAACTATGATAAACATTAAATAATCTTAAATACATCTATGGGGTTGTATGTAGAATTGATAGTTAGTTAGAGTAATTCAAGTGAAATGAAGAAGAATCTCTTATTTAGTACAAAGTTGAGATGTAAGAATGATTACCATAATTAATTGATTGGGATATGTTTAAAACATAGATGGAATTATTGATAAGTTTGTTGATGGGATGTATTGTAGTTGACAAAATTCATGGATACCAATGGAAACTAATTTAAGACTTTAGTATAATGGATATACTATGATAGTTGTTGTTGAGTAAAGACAATTAGGAAAGTAAGGGATTACAACTCCAATGATATTAGTGAAATACTCTTTAATAAGAGGAGAAGAGGGAAACCTTATCTTACTAGTATTATTTGTACTCCTACTAACGTAACATATATCCTTAGATGTTACTTTTAAGGGATTTTTTATTGGTCTCCGTATTTTCCTGAATAAATTAGAGTGAATGTAGAAATACCCTTAGAATTGAACAAACCTCACCTTAAACTTATAGTACTTGAAGTACTACTAGAGGATTAATAACATATAGAACCTTAGAGGGATGTTTAATTAGCTATATCCAATAAACATGAGATGGTTGGGAGAGATAGTAAATTGAGTATGGAGTAGAGTAGGATTCATGGGAAGAAGAAGAATTTAGGGAGAGAGAGAGAGAGAGAGAAGGAAATAAGAAGAAACTGAAGAAGGGAGCTATAAGTGGATTTAGAATAATTTGTAGGTTGTATTGATGTAGATTATAGTAGACATGCACATAAATGAAATAGATAATAAAGTTAGAAGAAGAAATTAAAAACTAATTCAGAGAGTAAATTAGAACCTATATTGGAGGTGTAATCAGCATTTAATTTAGAAGTAAACCTTGTACAAAATGAGAATGTAGCACTTGAGGTAATAGTTGATAATGACATTGAAGAGTTTGATAATGATAAGGTACATGAAGTAATTACTATTTCGAATGTTCCTAAAGAAGTGTATCTAAGAACTGAATCAACAAAGGGAATTATGATGGTTTAATTGGAAGAGAAATGTGGTGAAATTCTTTTGAGTGAATGCTTGATATTGGTAATTCAAATAATGAATATATTATGATAGTTAGGTTTGTTTTGTTGGGACATTAGAGTTTAATACTATGTTGAGTGCACACATACATAGATATATTGCCAATCCTTTGATTTATATTGTTGTAATTTTGGTTATATGCATATGCTGGAAACATTCTATGAATTTAGTAGTTAGGGGTTTGAAAGGATCAGATGCGCTTTAGTGATTAGTTTTATAAGTTTATTACATGTAAAGATGGTTGTAGAACCTGTAATGTTTAATGTAAAATGATGTTATACTCAAATTGTTAATCCTTCAACCCTCAATCAAATGAATAATGAATTAAAAGCTTACTTCCATATAGTTTATAAGTAAAATGTAAGCGAAGTATAACAAGTATGAATTGGATAGTAGGATTTTTCCATGGTGTTGAGGCAAATAAAATGATATCATTATGTGAAACTTATGTCAAGTTATAGGGAACTATATTAATTGTTAAATGGTCCATGGGAATGAAATAAGAATGTTGATAAACTTATGAGTGGATGAGAATGTAAGCACCGTAAGATAGTAGTAGTGAGATGAATAACGATTGTCATTGGAAATGGAAATTATAGTAGAAAGCTTGGAGAGGATCAGGACTTTCCATCAAAAGTTTCTTCACTATCTCAAGATCAATCTAGATGGGGCTTATATCCTTAAGGAGTGAACTTTATAAGACAGCTATCACAGGTATGTTTATTAAGATATGATAGCAAAGTACGGTGAGCTAGTATCATATTATGGGAAGAAATGTAAGGGATAGAAGCTCTCAAAAGGTAGAATAGGGAAAGTGAATATATTCAAAGAGATTGGAAGCTGTTTTGAATTCACTAAATAAGCATGATGTTTATAAGAGAAGACGAATAAATTGCTTTGATTAACAATTGGTTTAGTAAGGAAGGAGAAGCTTTAGTATCAAAGATTAACTTATGGTACGTTTATCCTAAAGCTAGTAGTATAGGTTAAGGAAAGCACAAGAGTTGGGGAATTAAAAGGAATGATTACTTAACAAATTTTCAATAGTAAGATGAAAAGGGATATTTCTATAGTGTTGTTTAGATAAAGATGATATAGGAACTGCCCAAATCACGAATTCTTAGTTTTTCAATATAAGGAAAGCATTGTTCAATACTAAGTTGGAAAGGGATATTTCTATAGTGTTGTTCAAACAAAGATGGCATAGGAACTGCCCGAGCTGAAGAAAGGAAGTATAAATGTGACATGAAATAAAGTTGTAAAGTACAGTTTAATGCAATATCTTTATACCTGTTTGATATATAGAGATAAGGCAAAACTAAGGAGGGAACTATTTCATATTGGATTAGGCTTAGTATGTGTTATAAGTTGGAAGGCTATTATTTTACCTTATTAATGAGGTGATGGATAAAGTATATGATCAGGCTATTAATGATAGACTCTCATTTAATATATCTTAGTTAGGTGTTTCTAATTTCGATCAAAAAATGAAGAAATTAGTAACCTTGATTAATGGTCTTACTCAACCTATATTTGGCTTAAGTTTTGTGATAAAGGATATGAAGTATTAAGCACTGGAAATGAAAACTATGTTATTTTCTTAAACATGGTGTTTAACTTAAGGGGAACATAGCCTAGTTATGGAGACAAGAACTATGGAATTCACATAAATTTTCCAATGGAGATGGTTTAGAGTCATCAAAATGGGGAAGATTAAATGTTCTCTTAACCACTACTTGCAGATGAATAAAAAACTAGAGATATTAAAAAACCCAATAATAATACTACCATTGCTTAGATATTTGTTATGGAAAATACAAAGGATGATGAAGAGGATTTCTATTGATTAGATAAAAGATTACTATTATGATGACTCTAAAGAGATCTTGAGAATCAGAGATGACATTGATGAAGAATTTATGACAATTGCATAATTATATCTCTTATTTCTTTGGGCTCAATTGAAGTATAAGATTTAATTAAGTTAGCTAGATCCCAAATTCTATAAATAAAAGGAACTGGTTAATAACGACAGTAATAGTATATAGACACTTTCGCAGCTAAAAGGATGGATTTCAAGTACAACATTGATACTGAGATGCTTACTCCTTGTATGTCCGAAATTGTGAGTAAAAATGAAATTAAAGTGATGGGGATTACATTTATTTGGCAAATTAGAAACCCTACTAGAGGAAGGATACTGTTAAAAAAAAAAAAAGATCTAGATTGTAGTTAAAGTGGAATTTAGGAAAGAGATAATATAAGTGGATTAAAGTTGGTCCTTATTGAAGAATGTAATCGAGTTAATGAAATAAAGATGACAATAAGCAACAAGAAGTTTAGTAAATAATTGCAAGTTAGAGATTGAGGAACGCACCTAAAAGTATCAAATCTACTAAAAGTATGAACTATCAAAATATATTTGAGGAGTTGTTTGGTGTAACCTTACCCCGAAAATTGAACATTAGGATTGAATTAGCCAAGATTCAAATTTATAGCTGAAGTTCCATATTGGGTATCACAAATAGGAGCTTAGAAGTTAAAGGAGTGACTTCAAAATAGCTATTGGATAAGAAACCGAGATACACAAGTAATTCTTTATAAAGGATACCTATATTATCTAAAAGAAAAACATATATGGCACTATAAAGACTGGGTGATAAATAAAGTGACTATTCAAAATAAGTACCTTCAACTCTAAATTTATAAATTGTTTAGTTAATTATAGGGAGTGACTGTTTTTTTCTGAAGTGACTTCAGGTTGGAATGTTATTGATTTTAGATTTAGTTGGAAAAAGTATTTAAAAATATGCCTAGGATATGATGTAGACACTATGAATTTCTGGTGATACTCTTTAATGCACCGGTTGTCACGACCCGAGGGGGCTAGTCGTGGTAGTCACCGTATACCGTATAAAGGATTGCAGATTGAATTCCCTTACAATCGACTACCCTTTTATATGATACACAAGGCTACAGCTACTACTAACTATCAAGAGTGCGCAAACTTAAGCAATATCGTTTCATGATAAATAATAATATTATGAAAACATAACACATAGTCTATTTATATAAAAGTTTACATATAGAGAGTTTGAAACGTGTTTGAAGTTAGATTAATATAAAATTACATATTCAAATCTATAACAATTCAAAAGTATTCTCCGTCCTCATCCAACTCCCACACTGACTCCGTATAGAAAACTAACCTCGGCCATGCGACGGCCCGACTCCACAAAAAAGTCAGCTTGCGAAAGAAGACTACAAGGGTATAAGCTAACTAGCTTAGTGAGATATTTTCCCTCAACCATACAGCAATCAAGTTTATACAACAATTAAGTTCAACCAAATGAATGCATGACAAACAGTATGCCAAATAAATACATGCAGGTGACTAGGTATTGTATGCAACTTAGATTTAATGCCCTTCGAAGTCAGTGTTGGAGATTCATCGGTACAATCAGATCCGGGTATCATATTAGAACTTATTTTGTAACAAAACTTCGCATTTCATATTCAAAATGTAATGGTACATCTATTACTAACCTTATCAAAATGAGTTCTACATATGATTGTGAGTAGGTTCACACAGCCTTCACTCACCCCTAAACGAAGGCTTCTAAACTCGACCCTTAGCCAGATAATCGGTGCCTCCAATGTAGTCATCCCATGAGCCGGGGTAAGGTCATATCGTACGTGTACACCGTACGAAATCAATAACAATCAATAATCAACCTACGTATGGCCTCTCGTTACCTCCGTGTAATGTGACTACCGGAATTAGTTATGTAGTATATGATTTATGCATGATCCAAGTTAACTTTTTCTAGTCAAATAAAAAGTTAAGTCATATTTATTCAGTAATCATTCCAAGTCACAAATAATCAATCTAGTGAATCTACTATGCAACAAACATTATATTATTGAAATTTAAAGTAGATTCACCATCAACAACAATTATCATGCACAAGCATAACCCAACCCCATACACATTCATTTATAAATCATAATTTATATTCATTAACTACAAGCATAAACAAGTACGGAATCATTAGGAAAAACTCACTCAATCATGACTAGCTCAAGGGTTGTAGTAGTCTAGGAGCAGCTCAGAGTCGATATCAAAGTCACTTGAGAATAATAAACATTTTGTAAGTTTGAGAATGTAAAGCTGACTAGTATTACAATTTGTAAGGTCTATTTCATTTAGTTATGTGAAATTGTTGATTTGAGCTTTTTATTGAATCACGTGTAACTTTTTCGTTTTAACTCGGATCATTATGAACTTATAGTTCATTTTGATCGTTTTCATTTTGATCGTTTTCGAGCGTATTTCCTCGTAACAAGGTCTGTTTTGGACGTTGTGACTCGTAGTTTAAATTGTGATATTTTTATATCACAATTTAAACTACGAGTCACAACGTCCAAAACGGACCTCATTACGAGAAAATACGCTCGAAAACGATCAAAATGAACTATAAGTTCATAACGGTCCAAGCTAAAACGAAAAAGTTACGCGCGATTCAATAAAATACTCGAATTGACAATTTCACGTAACTAAGTGAAATAGACCTTACAAATTGTAATACTAGTCAGCTTTAAATTCCCAAACTTACAAAATGTTCATTATTCTCAGGTGACTTTGATATCGACCTTGAGCTGCCCCCAGACTACTACGACCCTTGAGCTAGCCATGGCTGAGTGAGTTTTTCCTAATAATTCCATATTTATTTTTGCTTGTAGTTAGTGAATATAAATTATGATTTATAAATGAATGTGTATGGAGTTAGGTTATGCTTGTGCATAATAATTGTTGTTGATAGTGAATCTACTTTAAATTTCAATAATATAATGTTTGTTACATAGTAGATTCACTAGATTGATTATTTGTGACTTGGAATGATCACTGATTAAATATGACTTAACTTTTTAGTTGATTAGAAAAAGTTAACTTGGATCATATATAAATCATGCACTGTATAACTAATTCCGGCAGTCACATTACACAGAGGTAGCGAGAGGTCATACGTGGGTTGATTATTGATTATTATTAATTTCGTACGGTACACACGTGCGATAAGACCTTACCCCGACTCACGGGATAACTAGGCGTTGGAGGCACCAACCGCCTGGCTAAGGGTGGAATCCAAAGACCTTCGTTTAGGGATGAGTAAGAGTTGCGTAAACCTACTCACAATCATATATGGAACTCATTTTGATAAGGTTAGTAATAGATGTACCATTACATTTTAAACACAAAACGCGAAGTTTCGTTACGAAATAAGTTATAATATGATACCCAGATTTGACTATACCAATGAATATCTAACCCTGACTTCGGAAGGCGTTAAATCTGAGTTGCATGCAGTATCTGGTCATCTGCATGTATTTGTTTGGCATATTGTTTATTATGCATTCATTTAGTTGAACTTAACTGTTGAATAACTTGTTTGCTGTATGGTTGAAGGAAAATATCTCACTAAGCTAGTTAGCTTATTCCCTTGTAGTCTTCTTTCGTAGGCTGACCTTTTTGTGGAGTCGAGCCATCGCATGCTCGAAGTTAGTTTTCTATACAAGGTCAGTGTAGGAGCTGAATAAGGACGGAGAGTACTTTTGATTAATTATAGATTTGAATATATAATTTTTATATTAGTCTGACTTCAAACACGTTTCAGACTCTGTATCTATAAACTTTTATACAAATAGATTATGTGTTATGTTTTTATAATATTATTATTTATCATGAAATGATATTGCTCAAGCTTACGCACTCTTGATAATTAGTAGTAGCTGTAGCCTTATGTATCGTGTAAAAGGATCGTCGATTGTAAGGGAATTCAATCTGCAATCATTTATACGGTATACGGCGATTACGGCAACTACCACGACTAGTCCATCGGGTCGTGACAAAGAGAGAGTATTTTAGAAATTGAGCATGCAGAATAAGAGAGAAGAAGGGGCGAGGAAGTTAAATCGCAATTTCAGTACAAATTGAAATGCCTCTTTAAGAGGCAATTTTAAGTGTGGTATTTATAGAATTATTTTCTTAGATATCATATTTTTGTAATTTTTTTTTACATTTTTTTCCTTTTTTTGAAATTATATATATATATATATATATTTTATTTAGAGAGGAGTTAGCATTACTGTAATACTAACTAATGTAACCTGATATAGGAGGGTTTTTCTTTATTGTTAATTAATTTTTTTTTATTCATGAAACTTATTAACTTATTGTCTAAGTAGCATGTTAAATTATTTTAATAGAATAGACGATATAGATTAAGTTTTAGTAAATGAATAATTTTAATTGGCCAACATTACAATAACATTTTTTTGTTAGTATTACTGTAAAAACCCCTATTTATTTATCTATTGCCATATGCAGCAAATGTTTTGTGCCACATGTGCAAGTTTTAGATGAATTATTTTATGAGTTTAGCTCACTTTACCTAGATGAAAATTTTTTAGGTGATCATAAGGATCAAAATATAACAGTAGTACTTTTTTTTTTTTTATGGATGGTAGTACTTTATTTGATTATGTTTTCCTCTAGCAAAAGTATATATAATTCATTTTTGGAAAAATTCGCAAGGGTGCCACTCTTAGAAAAAAAATTAAACAATCTTTTAGGATTAAAATCCTTTATTCTTTTTCATCGATCTTTTGTCATCATAAGAAAAGGAAAGACCATTGAAGTTTTTCCAAAAGATTTTTTATGATAATAACAAACTACTCACATGTTGTATTAATGAGGCTACTTATGTATTTCAATAAACTAAGGCCAATGTAGTATGAGATTGTAAATTAGAAGAAGTACTTCTATGAGGAAAAGAAAAGTAGCAGAATTACGAATAGCAAAACGCCAAAACCAAAATAAGAAGAAGCAATAATTAAAAATAAAAAGAAAAAAAAAAGTGAAGAAGATAGAAAATCAAAAGAATAAATGACTATAGAATCAAAAGAACCAATGGAAGAAGTTAAGAAGTCGAAGAATATAGATAGAAGAATCAAGAATGTTTTGAAGCTATAATGATTAGAGGAAGATCAATTCGAAAAAAGCTTAAAGTACAACAAAAGTTGCACAATCATCAAAAGCAAAAACATAAGAACTTAAATAACAAAGACTGTTTAGAAGTAAAAGTGTAGAAGCTACTAAGAACAAAACAGAGATTAAAAAGCAAAATGTTAAGCAGAGAAGTTATAAGGATTTATGACTTTAAGGCCTAACATTATGGAATGGATATATTTGGATAGTATATCTATTCAAATCAATTGATCAATTCAAAAGAAAAGAATTTAAAGTATGACAATCTTATTAGAGGTAAATCCATGATTCAAGAAATATACAAGAAAAGAAAATATAAGAGAAAAAGCATTTAAATAGTGAAAAATATCCTAAAGTTATGGAAAGTAGATCAATTAACAACTTCAACCATCAAATAGCTATTTCCTATGTGAGGCAATTTGAACATTAAAGACAAAGATATACAAAGAACAAATATCGAAGTCATTTTAGATGAACAAGACAAAGGAAGCAATCAGTCAATTATATAGAGCTTATGAGTTTATTCTATTGTTATAAAGATGTTGATATAAACTAAGAACAAATATTGTTATCCTTATGATTAAGAGTATTCTTATTATAGTTACTATTATTTTGACTGTTTGAGAGAAAGTGAACGGATTCTATCGTACCTCCTATACTCTAAAGGATAAAGTAGGTGATAAGGTAGACTTTCTAGTTGATAGCTCAAGGAAAGATTGTACACCTTGTTGATTTTTTCTCAAATAGTAGAAAAAGCTTGATTAAATCAAACCTATCCTCCAGCACATAGTGTTGGAAGAGTGATTGACACATAACGTGGGACCACTAAATATGTCTGCCTAATAGTCTCTTCTTCATGCTTTTACATTTTTGTAGAGTTTTATTTTGATTGCATATTCTTATTTTCAATTACACTTTGAATTACAGGTACATAATTGATTTTGATTTATAATACTATCTGATATAATATCAATTCAATATTTCATTTGATATAGTATGACGGCAAGTTAATTTGGGATATAATTTGGAATATAAACTTAAGTAATGCTAGGCTTTTGCAAGAAAACCTCTTATCCGAGTTTGTAGATATTGATTCATTAGAATTAAGCTCAAGTTCAGTCTATTAAGCTATCTTTGAATAATCAAAAAATGTTTTTCTACAAAAGGTTTTAAACTTGTAAGAATCAATTACTTATCGATTTTTCGACTAAGACCAAAAATCTCTCCATGAAGTCTAATTGAATCTCTATCATAGGAAATGCTAAAAGAAATTTAAAATTAGGAATCTAGAAATTCAATCTTTTTTCTTTTTGAATGCTTACCCTAAGACCCTAAAAATTGATTCAAATGTGTTATTAACTAGATTAAAGATGAGATCTTGTTTTGGTAAAAGGACTTTCAAAGAATTGAATTTTATGAAAAGTAGTTTTCTACAAGAGTTTTTCAACAAAGATTCATTCTTATGGATAAAAGAGGTTATATCAAAATCCTATGTGGAGAAACTTGAAATAATGAGTTCAACCAACCTACACCTCCTACACATGGTCCCCCTAATGGTGGTTAACCAACCCCCATATCAACTCAATCCTTGTGTTTTGGAATGGCTTAATTGATTCTCATGATTCCCAATGTTTACATATCTAGTGGATTCATTGATAGCTACTAAGCTATAATCAAAATAAAGAATGGGAATATGATGAAATTGATATTTGTTCTATATTGAATTGTCGATAGTAAACATTTTAAGTTGTTTATTAAAACTTTGGGTAATGGATATGTAGCCACCGCTTTGTTGCTTCTGCATATTTGGAAGTTTAAACCTAACTAATAATTATTAAGATAATTAATCAATATGTTATTTGTGCTTATTATCATCAATAGAGCTGTGTAAATGAGTCATGGCTCATAAGCTAGCCTATTTAACCCATTAAAAAATGGGTTAGGGTTGATAATTTCAACTAGTTTAAAAAGCAAACCAAATGAGCCCACTCGTTTTACTTGTAAGTTATAGTAGGTTCACCCGTTTAACTTACTGACCTATCCACTAACTCAAAGAAATATAAAAAGAAGAAAAAAAAGTTGATATAACTTAACTTAGCCATGTATTGCATTTAGAACACAAACTGAGTCATTGACTTTACTTTTAATTTAATTAATATACTAAAAGACCCTAATCGAAGATCATCATTCATCATCATCTTCCCCACCCTTCTTTCTTATTTTCTTCTCTTAGTTTCTTCTATCTTCCTTGCTAGTTCCATTTCTTAGTCATTCCATCACTTTATAAAATCCTTATTATAAAGGCATTGCAATTAACAATGTCCATATTATGGGATAAAATATAAGTCAATTTATCTTGCTACTATATATATAATACACAGTCATTATGAGCTTTTCATATTGTACAATTTCAAATGAAAAAAATAAAATCTATTACTAGTGAGTTATATTAGCTCATTTAATTAGCTAAATGTATAATGGGTTAAAAGGGCTAAGTCGGTGGATTGCAACCCATCTAACCCACCAACCTATGCAAGTTGGGCTAATGCTAATAAATTCTGTCCCATAATCAAGCTATGTTAAGCTATCCTATTTAATACAATTACATAGCTCTATCATGTATAGTAATCCAGCTATTATCATGTAAGAATTGATACGGCTTGCAGTTCGTAATTAGTATAATTGTTTATATGGATGCAATCCAACTTTAGTCTTTGACATGTGTTTGCAATACTAAAAGAGAATTTTTCATATCGACTGATTAATAGGGTTACATATTTATATACACAAGTTATGAGCTAAAAGAAGAAAAAAAAATAATACTTTTAATTCTGCTAATTTACTTTCCAAATAAATTTCTAGCACTAATATTTACATTCCTATTTTACAACACTCCCTCCTCAAGATGGAGCATAGATATTGATCATGCCCAACTTGTTACAAAGGTAATCAACTTGAGGTCTATTTATAGCCCTTGTAAAGATATCTCTTAGCTGTTTTCCAATCTTCACATATTCTAATGAAATCAAGCTCTATCATACCTTCCAACAAACAAAATGAAAATCAACCTTAATATGTTTAGTCTATTCATGAAATACTAGATTTGATGCAATATGGAGAGAAACTTGGTTATCGTACCATAACTTTGCTAGCATTGAGACTTTAAGCCCAACTTCAATCAATAACAAATATATCCACATCACCTCACAAGTAGATGAGTCAAAGCTCTATCTTCTGATTCTGCATTAGATCCAAATATAACATTATGTTTCTTACTCTTCCATGAAACAAAATCCCCACCAAAGAAAACACAATAACCAGTAATAGATTTTTGATAAACTTGCAATCTTGCCCAATCTACATCTAAGAAGCACTCTATACAAAAGCAACCATGATCATTGTATAGCATACCATGTCTAAGAGCACCCTCCAAACAACATAAAATCTGTTTCACAGTAACCAATGATGTACCATCGGAGAAAACATAAACCAACTTACAAAACTAACAAAATATGTAATATCAAGATGAGTTATTATAAGATAATTCAATTTCACAACTAATCTCCCATAACTCTTAAGGTCTTCAAATAAATATCCATCTTTGATGAGTTGTAGATTAGTTGATATTAGGGTATTATAAGGTTTTTTCCCTAACATTCCTGTCTTTGTTAACAAATCAAACACATATTTAATGTTGAGATAAGATGATACTTTTCTTGCTTCTCATCACCTTAACTCCTAAAAAATACTTCAAAGATGCCAAATCCTTCGTATGGAACTGGATATGAAGAAAACCCTTCAAAGATGATATTCCCATAGCAGCACTCCTAATAATAATGATATCATCTACATATATAACAAGAAGCATAATTCGAAATGAAGAGAGTTTACAAAATACTAAATGATTTGACTTACTCTTGATCATTCCAAACTTTTCCACTTCTTGACTGAATTCACTAAACCAAGCACTAAGTCTCTACTTCAAACCATATAAAAACTTCCAATGATGATAAACTTTCCCATTCTCTCCTTGAGCAACAAAACTAGGTGGTTGCTCTATATAAACTTTCTCTTATAGATCACCATGTATGAAGGTATTCTTTATATCTAATCGATGCAATAGCCATTAATGAGTAACTACTAGAGATAAGAATAAATGAAGATATGTTAATTTAAGCCACAGGTGAGAAAGTATCAAAATAATCTACATCATTTGTCTGATCATAGCCCTTAGCAACAAAATGGGCTTCAAATCTATCAAGATTGACCTTAACAACAAACACCCATTTACACCCGATAGCCTCTTTACTTATAGGAAAACTTATCAATTTTCAAGTACCATTGGCATCTAAAGCATTCATCTCTTCTATCATTGCTATACACCAGCCAGAATGAAATAAGACTTCATAAATAATTTTAGGAAGAGATATAGTGTCAAGGGAGACGACAAAAGAACATGAAGAAGGTGATAAGTGATCATATGGCACAAATGATGAAATAGGGTAAGCACATTGTCATTTACCTTTGCAAATGACAATTGGGAGATAGAGATCATTGTTTGTGGGATCCAATTTCGAAGTAGAAACTAGTGCTGGACATGTGATGGGAGGATTTTGATGCCTAGTATACACATGGTGAATTAATGTTGGGGCTGGTGGTGTAGTAAACCCAACCCTTACCGATTAATAGATAATGTGATAAACTAGAAAATCATCATTCTCCTCCTTACTTTCAATGGCCTTAGAAGACTTAAAATAGAAAGAACAATGTTCCATAAAGGTGACATCAATAGACATAATAAATTTATTAAGATTAGGACAATAACGCTGATATCCTTTTTATAAATGATAAGAACCTATGAAAACACATTTAACAAACTTAAGATCTAACTTAGTGATATGAAAGTGAACATCGTGAACAAAGCATGTACTACCAAATATGTAAGGCTTAATAGGAAATAATGATTTTGTAGGGAACAGGATGCTATAGGGAACCTCCCCACAAAGAATAGATGATGGCATACAATTAATTAAAAAGCAAGCTGTTGAGAAAGGTTTTACCCAAAAATGTTTAGGATCATGAGTTTGAAGTAAAAGGACCCTAGCTATTTCAAGAAGATATCTATTCTTTCTTCTTATCACACCATTTTAGGCTGGTGTGTCATCACATAAGGATTGATGAATAATGCCATGTTTAATCATATAACTCTTAAATGCATTAGATAAGTATTCTTTGGCATTATCACTTTGCAAAACCTGTACAGATATTTTGAATTTCAACACAAAAAGTAGTAAAATGTGAAAACAACTCAGAACGGTTCTTCATTAAATAAATCTAAGTCATTAAGGAGAAATCATCGACAAAAGTAACAAAATATCAAAACCTAGTTTAGGATGTAACTAGACATGGACCCCAAACATCTTAATGCAATAATTCAAAAGGAGAATTGGCTTTCTTATTAACACAAGAAACATAAGACTGACGATGGTGTTTTGCAAATAGACATGGCTTACAATCTATAGACAACATGTTCTGAAACTGAGCGAACAACTTCTTCAAGGAAAAAACAGATGGATGATCGAATCGATAATGAGCTTTAAACAAAGTTGAGACACTAGAGCAAGCAATGGGCTTATGAACATTTGCTTAAGTATCTAGAATGTAGAGACCTCTTAACACATGTCCTTTACCAATAATCTTGCTTGTCATAAGATCTTGAAATAGACAATATCCATGAAAGAATGACACACAACAATTTAGGGCACATGTAATTTTGCTTACAAATATTAGATTGATAGAGAATTTGGTAAACTCAAAATAGGTGACAACGAAAGCAATGGAGAAAGATGAACTACATCAAAATCGAGGGTAGAAGATGTAAAACCATCGACTAAGGCGACTAAGGAAGGAGAAGTATCAGATTTGAAAGTGTGAAAAGTTTGGGATTATTTGTCATATGATCGGTAGCAGCTAAGTCAATAAAACATTTTGAAGAGGAAAGAAGGCATTTCTCAAATTCACTTGCAAATATACTAACTATCTATTCAGATGATGAACTAGGTAGAATAGTAGTAGCTGCAATATGAATTGAGTGAAACTTCTAAGATTTGTTTAGTAATTTCTAACAATTATGCTTAGTATAACCATGATCATGATACTAATAGCACTCAACTCCCCTAAATCTTAAGTTCAATTATTTCCTTTATTAATGTTATTTCAATGAGAGGATTTTGCAGCTCCTAATCTATTATTAAGATTGACAAGAGTAATAGAGGTTAAAGCAAAAGCGATGAAAGTACCTATATCTATACAAAAGACTCTAGAGAAGACTTTATGCAAAGAAGAGATATTAGCACTAAATAGAACATGAGATTTAGCAATCTCAAATTGAGAATTAAGTCATACCAAAAACTCATGTGTTCTTGTCTTAAAACAAGTTGTGAATGTTCTATCAGCAATTTCACGAGTAGGTGTACATTCTATATGTTGTGGTGCGAGTGAATTCAAGTAAGTGTGTTTTATTTTTGTTTCCCTTCAAGTTTTATCTTATTATTGTTGAAGTATGTGGCTAGAAGTTGTTGACGAAAAAGTTGCCTTTAGATGTTGTTGAGGATTGATGTAATGTGTTTGGTGTATCATGGAGATGTCTAGGTTGTTCTTGTATTAAGTAGGTTTTTATGATTAGTAAAGCTTATTCATAATAGTGGAAAGACATTCTCGAGGAGATATACAACCATTAAAATGAGCATGTTGATGGGCATGTTAAGTTATACGACCTTAATATAGCCATCTTGAGTGGAAACGTAAGGGCCACAAATGTATACGGCCAATCAATCCTAGCATGTTGATGAGCATATTGGTGTATATGGTCACATTTTATGGAAAAGTTGGGAATAGAGAGATATATGGCCTAAACACGATCATGTTTCTTCCTATGTTCTTTAATAAGCTCTTTCAATCTCTTTGTTTATGATTCTTTTACTTTAAAATCTATTTCCAACTTTACTATTAAGTTTTTTTAAACCAATTTATCAGCATTAAACACGTTGTAACAATTTTTATTAAGGTTTGATATAATCATTCTTAAAGAGAGTCAAGTAGAAAATAAAGTGAAGGGGCTAAAGTGAGGGTGTAATTAGAGTGTCTTGAGCTTAGGTTCTAAGTTTTGGCTTTTGTTCTTGTTGGAATGATCTAGGAATATTATGGTATTTGATTCTAATTCTACAACTATTCCATGTATATGTTTATTGGATGTGTTCGTTAGGTTAGAAAAGAAAACAAACTTAATAAATACTTGATTTAAATTACTTATTGTTTGTATATGGTTTGACCTAAGAGTCAAAGGAGGCAAATTCTTTAGGGGACAATCTGATAATTGGCATATGACATCATCTTTAGTGGAGTCATACACTGAAACAATCTAAGTTAGATTTAGGAGTATTAGGGTCGAAGTTGATAGTTCTCATTCTAAGACTATACTATACATACCTACAAGCATACATACATATTACCAAGCACAAGTGAGGTCATGAGCACCCAAGTGTTGTTTGAGGGCTTAAATCAAAGATAATTTATTTGACTAATGGTTTGTTTATTACATTTAATATACATGACCTATTCATTGTATAACTCATTCTTTTGTTTTTTTATAACTGTAGGTATATATGACAAGCTTGCTGACTATGATGAGGCCCAGGATAGCTATTATTATTATTATTATTATTATTATTATTATTGGGATAAGGGAGATAGGTGACTACTACTATTATCATGATGATTTGCAGTGATAGAGTAATGTGATTTCATAAACTTCTTGAAGGATTGTTTATGTATTTGATTTGAAGATGAGACTCCAATTAATCTATGGTTTTTTTGTTAGATGATCTTCAATGGTGTTAGACTCTAATAGTTTGTACTATAGTTTTAGATGCTATACCAGTTAGACTCTCTTTACTTATCAAAGTTATATGTGATTTGTATGACTCACCTATGAGTCATACAAGTCATGTAGTTTATTATGTGGGGTTATGATTATTCTATTTACGTCTACAGACATAGCAGGTATTTGTGGATAACTTAAATGCTTTAGTAAAGTTGTAGCGTGTCATTAACTAGTAGTAACATGTAGCAAGTCGTTGCATTTTAAGTCCGGGGCTTGACATGGATTTTCTTATGAAAATAAGTTTATATTATTTGTCTAATCAATCTTGAGATCAATGAATAATAAATAATCAACACAACTATCATGTTTTTTAGGACTCTAAATATTACATAAAAGAGAGACTATAATATTGCCATTATTTATTATAAAAAATTTTTGCTTATATTTTTTACTTCCTTTGTTTTAGTCAATATAAAGGTACCATCCATTAAAATTAACCTTCTTCTTTCTTTATCTCTTCATTTGTACTGACCGCAGCTTCACGTTTTCAATATTTTTTAATTACTTTCTTATTTAGCTCTTCTCAATGTTCCTTATCTTTACTTTTGCATTTAATTGAATTTGCATATTTGTTTTACAAAGAGATTCTAAATTATGTAATTGCTGGGTAGAGGAATCAAAGATACTAGATAGTGCACAAGGCAAATCATATGGTTGGTACCATTTTCTATGTGAAATATCTTATTGTTCTTTCTGTTTTCCTATTTTCAATTTTTAGGTGTATTTTTTCCCGTCTCAAAATTGTTTTGGTGAATAATGATAATTTCCTATAATCTTTTTTTTTTTAAATATGTTTCAAAAAACTATTATCATTGAGAAAGAAGAAATTTTGAACTATCAAGCTTCCCATAAAAATTATTTTTTATTTTTTCTTTTCATGATCACGAAATCATAAAGTAACAAATAATTAGGTGAAAGGAAAAAAAAAA
>JAMXBB010000004.1:119017024-119032058 GCA_024138015.1 Lumnitzera littorea | reverse complement strand
AAAAAAAAAAAGAGAAAAAGGAAAATATGAATATCAAAGCAAGCCACCCAAAATGCAATAAGAATGATGTAGACTAAGCATTACACTCTATGAGGCAAACAAATATTTTATCAAGTGATTTCATATGGGTGCTATTAAATGGATTCCAACAATTCTATCGAGGGCAATTTTCTTCAAGCTTCAATTCATAGTAAGTAGCATATGTTAAGTGTCCAGCAAATCTATGTAAAGTATGCAAACTAAAATAGACATAATCTACACATGACCATTCAAGCCAAGGAAGAGCATGATTAGTTTTAGAAGCTCCTTCACCACGGGTAACTTTAGATTGAATTGACGCAAATGTGGTTAGAAATCTTTTATTCAATATGTTGAGTCACCTCATTATTTTATCATTCTAAGTATTGAAGCCTTGATGGAAGATGCTTCCAGGTAGCAACTTCAATAAAAGCAAATCAATTAGCTTAAATTTGTATGTAAGTCAAAGAGAAAGAAAAGGAGAAGGGCATTGAAGGACTTTTGAAGTTTTGCTAGGTGTACCTCCTCTAACCAATAGAAGAGATCAAAGAGTTCAACCGGTGAGCATGTCTTGTAAATTATAAAAGATATGTCATGAAGCAAATAAAATTAAAGGAGGAAACTTAATGGATTTTAAGCTTACAATGAGATTACCTTTCTATGGTAGATATATTTACTCATTTTTTATCATGGCCGATGCGTAACCCTACTAAAGAGCAGTAATGGTCAAGACTTAAATTGTGGAATCAAACATCAAAATAGTTAAAATAGGAAAAAAAAAAAGAAGAAGAAAAGTAAAGAAAAAGAAAGAGAAAGGGAGAAAGAAACTCACGATTCAAAGTTTGTCAAATATTACCCTATGAATTGTTTGATAATGAATTCAAGCAAGGGAGGGCTTCAGTTATTAGACACTATTGCAACTTTTATTCTAACCAAAATCAATAGAATGGAAGAAGAAGGTGCATAAACCAATAGAACTTGATCTTCTATTGTCCTTGTTTAGAAGTTTCATCGTTGTTCTGATTGTTAATAACTCAAGGTTGCCAAGAAGTAATGATACACATGGGTGACTCACCATACTTGGTTGGAGCTTCAAGTTTAGATGAATTGAACTTGCTAAAGGGCATCAAGAATCATGAGTTTATGACTAAAAAAGAAAAGAGAAGAAGAAAAGAAAAAAATATGAAACAAGCAAATGGAGCAATTTGAAAGACTTTGTTTTCATTTGCCTTGAAGATGACGTTGTTCGAAGTGACTCTTGATGGAGAAGAGCACATATACATTTACATTTGGTAGCATAATTTGTGAAGAGACACAACAACCATAATTAGAGAAAATAAAATTCATGGGAAAATAAAAGAAATCAAGGATATTGTGTTGCCTGAGAACTTCTTGACCTCTATTTGAAACACTATGACAATAGGCTTTCTCTATACATTAAAAGATGTTATAAGCATCTCGAAGAGCAAGGACAATGGAAAAGAGATCATGTTGATAAGAAATATATATATATATATATGTATATATATGTTCCATGAATTTCTTGGACGCTGGGAAGCACATTTATTATGTTTCCATTAATTCTAGTTTTTCCTTGATTAAGGAATTGTGATTAGAAATAGTTGGATAGAGGAAGGAAAAAAAAAATAAAAGAATGTTAGAGGAGATTTGAAGAAAACATGGTCCAACAAATAGAAATAAAGAAATTGAGAAGAAAGGATAAGAGGCACATGCTTAGCTACAAAACAACAACGAGATAACAAAGAAGGAATTATAAGGAGATACTATACTTGCTAAAATATAGATGGTAATATTATTGCTATGGATTCGTTGTAGTTGATTGGCAATGCATTGTTCTCAAAGTAAACTCGCAAGCAAGAAGAGGAACGAAGTTCCCATCACTACATGGACGGAAGGATGTGACTTAATAAAAGTTGAAATTGCTCGGTACTTTCTTTGAAGAAGTATCGCAACTCGAGCATTAATCCCTTTGAATTTGATAGTTAAAGACTCGTATTTGGACAATGCAAGTGTAGAGTAAAAATTACCTACTATTATATATAAATAGTAGCTACGAGGATGCAACAAAAAGATAATAAAGGTGATTTAATCTTGGAAGTTGGTAGATTTGGAAGATATAGTTATATCTAGAATGGGATATGATATATACCAGAATATTTTGTGAAGATATTATGAATGAAGTTTTAGTAAGAAGATATTCATAGAAGAGTCCAGAAGATTTATGCTATGATATTTTTTAAGTTTGAGATGAATAATTTGATAGAGTTAAAGGAAAAAAAAAAAAAAAGAGAGAGAGAAGAAAAATATTTGCTGATGAATCATTTGCCATTAAGGAATCAAGTACAGTCTCATTTTATGTTTGGATTTTATTATAATAGTTAAAAAAGAAGAAGCGATATACTTGATTGCAATGATTGGCTTAATTTGGAAAAAGAAACTGGTTTGAAGAAATAATGAGAAGGGGGTTTTAGTTATTTTTTTTATTTATTTTATCATGCCTTGAACAGAAGAAGTTGTAATAGTTTCACTATATAAATTGACCTAAGATTGAAACTGACCTCATAGTTACTATTATAGATATAATTTGCACAAGGTGTACATGACTCAATAAGCTTAAAGAATTTATTCTAGTACCTGTAAATGATTAAATCTATGGTATAATTTTATAAAATACATATTTTGTATAACCTGTTATCTCATAACACAATAATATTTATATAAACGTTTTACACTTAGAGTTATAATTTACAATTAGAGTTTACTAAAAGCTATAGGTATAAAGTCTATTTATAATAAGATAAGAAACTAGTGGGCATCCTAGGGAATTCTCAATTAGTTTTCTTAAAATTTAAAAGAAAAGTCAAAATCCTAGATTTAGTTAATTATTCCTTTCCTCACTTTCCTAACCAACAGTACACTAACCTAAGGGTGATGATATTTGAACATTCTGACCTTCACTCATCACTTGTAAAAAAATTTATAGGGAAGTGAGCACAACTAGTTCAGTAAGTGAGATAGAGTTAGAAGAGTACTATACAATGACAAATAAGGTTATTAATTATAATAAAATGCAATGCAATCAATCACTTGAAATATCACATAATTTTATTTAGTCTATTGTAAGGTTAAATAAATTATATCTACTCCAAAGTTTTGTTGTGACTTAAATCAAACTAAACCCAGCCTTGTGTAATGGAGAATACCCTCTTCCCATTACCATCTTTGAACTACGACCCCAGCCGCAACCTCTTCGGTTATTACTTAGTTCGCTTAAGAATGAGAAAAGGACCATTTCAGTTATCCTTATTAAAGGAAGTTGGTATTTAGCTTGATACTCCTATTTGTTCATCTAATGGTTGCTATGTATGTCCAGTTAAGTTAATAGTTAAAATAACTCTTAATTTCCATTTAAGGGTAGCCAGACAAGTTCAAAACAACACAAAACAAAATAATTATGTAGACTAGCACACTAAGGAGTTTAACTCTCATTATAATCAGAATATCAACTACACACATGGTATGTGCATAGACAGTTAATTTACAATTATAATCAAAGCACTCTTAAGCTTTTAGATACTTTAATAAAATATCCCAATAAGTGGTAAAGCCACAATCCCAACTTATTGTCTAAACACTCACTATGGAAGACTCATGTCTTCAATGCTTTGATTACTGGGAGACTTCATATATATATAAAACTTAGATTTAGTTTTCGTAAGAATTACGAAAACATTATGGTTTTATCTAAAAGTATTCCATTAAACGGTTATATATACATAAATATATATATCTAAAGTACATTATTATTTTCCTTCTATAATAAAATATAGTTTTATTATATAAGTTAAGTTAAGTTATGATGAATTGATGACCAGCAGTCCCATTACTCTCGGACAACTCTGAGGACTCTAATCTTTCACTCGAAAAATTCTCTCTCAGCAACTTGCTGATTACGAGAAAGTTTACATCGAAGGAAGGTGGTTGAACTCCTTAAGCTCCTTGTATTATCATATTATGATTTATGCTTTCGATAGTTATGATGTCGACCATTCCCTTGCCGAGGAACCTATGCCAAATAATCCGACCAACTGTTGTTGACAGCCTCTTGTCGAGTAACGAGAGACTCACTTATCGATTGAGTAGTTTTCTCTTAGCATGTTACCATCTTTCTCATCGTGGCCCCTTTATTGCCACAACATCTTGATCCATCTCATCTACTGTGCTCAGAGAATATTCGTACGGGATCAATATTGTATTGCCACCTGTCCACCTCATCTGACATTATACCACTTTTCCATTTTTATCTTTTATCCTTTTTACCCTTTTTTCGTATATACTAAGAATCCCCCTTTTGTATATATTTTATTGTAATTTCTTCATTTGTTTTGTTGCCCTAGGGACTCATTATAAATAGTCCATTTCTCTTATAAGTCTGAAACAACTAACATTTTAATACTGAATATTCTGTTCTTGTGAGATAACCCTCTCCAAGTCCATCTTTCATATACTCTACTCTAATCTAATCTTGCCGAGAAACTCAGGATTAGTAATGGGTGGACTTTGACATCAACTTATGCGTCATATCAAGTGAGGTATCAATTCATGTTGTATTCGTTGGTGAGTCATATCCTCCTAGTAGCTTCACGTCAACTACTCTTGTTCGTTTGTAGACCATTTTCCTCTAACTTTCTCCGACATTTCAGAGGACCCATTTTAGTCAAATTTGCTACAGTAAGTCCTAGTGATAATTAAGCTCCTAAGCACACTATATAATTTCCTGGTGTTAGAGTTTGAAGTTGAGATTGAGAGCTGTGTAGTGTTAGTCAGTTTGCTGTTCGAGATAATTGTGTATGTGTTGAAAGGATTTGAGTAAAGTGTCTTTATTGAAGCTTTATGTTGAGAATGTTGAACCTTAGTGTATAGGGAGAGATTCACGATGTCAAGAGTGATGCTCATGGTCGTAGTCTAGTTACCTAACAAACACCACATACTACTGATGAGCAGATACAAGATCCTATTGCTATTATGGCTAACTTGGCTGTCTTAGTAAATAGGGTCTTAGAAACTAGACTATGTAAGAGAGCTATCGAGCAAGGCTAAGAAATGAGAGATAGGCCGAAGAGGCAGATGAACAAGTAAGCTCCGGAAGCCTTTCCAGTGAATAAGTGTGAGTTCAGGGCACTAAGAGGTGCCAAACATCTCAAGGTACAGATTCCGAGCTTCAACGAGTCTAGTAGTGCTGATGACTACCTGGACCAGGAAAAGAAGATTGAAAAGATATTGGACTTCTATGATTATGAAGATGTTGTCCGCATTAGAGTGGTTGTGTTAGAATTTTCTAGATATGCGGTAATGTAGTGGAAGAAGCTACAAAATGTTCACCTAAGGACCTAACATGAGGTTCGGACATGGAACGAGATAAAGAGAGTTCTAAAAAATAGGTTCGTTCCTAAACACTACGAACAAGACACTTTTCGACAACTCTACAACTTGAAGCAAGGTAACAGATCCATAGATGACTATGTCCGAGAGTTTTAGTTGCTCATGATACAATGCGATGTCAACGAGCTTGAGACCTGAACTATAGCACCGTTTATCTTTGGACTATGGGCTGAGATTGGTAACATTGTGGAGTTGTAGAGCCTCATAACTTTGGATGAAATCATCTGTGTAGCCTACAAAGTTGAAAGGCAACAATAGAACCAGGTTGGCCGAATGCCGAGTAACCGAACACTAATACCGAGTAGGAGCAGCCTGCCAAGTTGACTAATGAATGATAGAGTTTTGAACAGTCCGAGGTGGAACGCCGAGGTCACATGCCAAGTATACCAAACAAAGGCCGAGGTAAGAGCAAGACCAAGGAGCTTGAGAGCCGAAGAGACCAGGGTCAAAGTTCAGGGAGGAAAACCCAAGAAATCAAATGTTTTAAATGCTTTAGTTATGAACACGTGGCTAGCTAATGTCTAAACCACCGAGTCATGACCATAAAGGGAGATAAGCCTTAGTTTGAAGTAGAAAGTGTGAGTAAAGGAGAGGAAGAAGTAGCAACTGATCAGATGTTGGAAGGATTTGAGGAAGATCCCAATGCCAAGATACCACTTGAAGGCAGAGCCGAGTATTGCTTTGTAGTTTGATGTTCTCTCAATAGTTTTGTGGCTAATGAGAATGAGCAAAGAGAGAACCTCTTTTATACCAATTACCTGGTGAATGGCAAGCTACGTGTCGTGATCATTGACGGAGGGAGTTGTAACATCATTGCATAAGGGATAGTTAAGGCTATGAAATTGCCCACTCTTCTACACCCTAAGCCGTATAAGATTCACTTGTTGAACGAGAAAGGAGGACTACACATTTCCGAGCAAGTCAGAGTGCCAATTACTATTGGTGATACGTACAGGGACAATGTGCTGCGTGATGTCCTTCTCATGTGTGCATCTCACATATTACTTGGCTAACTATAGCTATTTGACTTGATAGTATTATACGATGGGTATAGAAACACCTATATGTTTCAAAAGGGCGGGAAGAAAATTATATTGACACCTATGAGTCCTATGGAAGTGTAAGAAGCTCAGGAAAAGGTTACTAGATCTCTGTAGTGGAAGTCGTTGGTGATTTCTCAAGCTCAGTTTGCACAAGAGGTCAAGGCCGAGGACTATGTGCTCCTTTTAGTTAGGAGGTTCTTAAAAGTTAGAGAGGCCATGAACTTACCTACCGAAGTGCAGTAACTACTTCAAGAATTTGCTGACCTATTCCCTATCGAGATGCTGCAAGGTTTACCTCCCTTGAGGGGAATTGAGCATTGTATCGACCTCCAACCAGGGGTTGCCTTACCAAATCGACCCACTTACAGGCTCAATCTAGAGCAAGCTGCTGAACTGAAGAAGCAAGTGGATGAGTTGGTGGATTATGGATATGTCTGTGAGAGCATAAGTCCTTATGCTGTACTTGCTGTACTCATACCGAAAAAGGATGGAACATGGCAAATGTGTATTGACAGCTAAGCTATCAATAAGATCGCTATCAAATACCGATATCAGATCCCACGACTTGATATGCTTGACGAGTTACATGGCACCTGCATCTTTTCTAAGATTTACCTAAAGAGTGGTTACCATTAGATATGGATGAGACATGGGGATGAATGGAAGACAGCCTTCATAACAAGGGATAGTCTATTCGAAAGGTTGGTGATGCTGTTCAGATTAACTAATGCACCGAGTATATTTATATGGCTGATGAATATGCATTGAGATCGTTGATCGACAAATGTGTTGTGGTTTATTTTGATGATATTCTGGTCTACAATGATGAACTCCTTGTACATGTTGAACATTTGAGATTGGTGCTTAACATACTCCGAGCCATGAAATTATTCAGCAACGTAAAGAAATGTATATTCTATTGAAGCGAGGTTGTGTTTCTCAGATATGTCGTTTCAAGGAATGGAGTTTGAGTTTATGAGGACAAAGTCAAAGCTATTAATGAATGGCTTACACCAACTAGTGCTGTCAAATTCAAAAACTTCCATAGTCTAGCCTCGTTCTATCGGAGATTTATTCAGAACTTTAGCTCCATAACTACACCGTTGATCAAATTGACCAAGAAGAACATTGAGTTTAGATGGACAGAAAAGGCTCAAAGGAGTTTTGAAGACGTGAAGACTAAACTGCCATTTGCTCTAGTACTCACCATGCTAGATTTTAAGAAGGTTTTTGAGGTTAAATGTGATGCGTCTAGTGTCAACATTGGTGATGTCCTTATGCATGAATGCTAGCCCATTGCCTACTTCAGCAAAAAACCCCGAGGTGCTGCTTTGAATTACTCAACCTACGACAAAGAATTCTATGCCCTTGTCTGAACACTCCAGAACTGGTAGTATTATCTGTTGCCGAGAGAATTCATCATCTATTCATATCATAAATCTCTTAAGCATCTTTGCAAGCAACATAAGCTTTCTCGACATCACGCCAAATGGGTTGAGTTTTTAGAGACCTTTTGCTATGTCATCGGATATAAGAAGGGAAGCACTAATACAGTAGTTGATACACTTTCTCGCCATCATACCTTCATCACAACTTTACAAGCTAAGGTGCTTGGATTCGGTACTTTACCTGATCGGTATAAGCATGACCCATATTTTAGACAATTAGTAACCAGGTGCAGTGCTGGAGGAGCTACGGAAAGGTTCTACTTGAGTGAGGGGTTTTTGATGAAGGGCAAGCAGATTTGCTTGCCAAGTAGTTCTGTAAGGGAGCTACTGGTTCGAGAGACTCATGCTGAGGGTTTGGTCGGCCATTTTGGGGAAAAGAAGATGATTGAGATATTGAAGCAATACTTTTACTAGCCTGAGATGATGAAGGATGTGCACCGAATACTTAAGAAGTGTAAGGTATATAAGTATACAAAAGGGAGGAGAGAGCCCTATGGAGAATATATACCCCTACCAATTCTCGAGCAGTTGTGGACCGATCTAAGCATGGATTTCATGCTTGGCCTTCTCTACACACTGAAAAGACACGATTCGATCATAGTAGTGGTCTATCGGTTTAGCAAGATGGGTCACTTCATTCCCTGCCACAAAACTAATGATGCTTTATCTATTATTAACCTCTTTTTGCAGGAACTTATGCAACTACATGGAGTGTCAAGAAGTATTGTATCCAATCGTGATTCGAAATTCACGAGCTTCTTTTAGAAGACCCTATGGAGAAAGCTCGATACTAAGCTATTGTTCAATACCTCTTGCCACCCTCAGATAGATGGCCAAACTAAAGTAGTTAATAGAACCGTTGGTAATCTCCTGTACGCCACTATTGGAAAGAACTCTTGTGACTGGCATTTATGCCTACCCATAATTGAATTTGCCTACAATCACTTAACTTACAGCTTAACCGGAACATCACCATTTGAGGTTGTTTATGGACTTAACCTGAATCTACCCTTGGATTTAATTAACAGCCTAACTACACAAGGGGAAAGTCAATCTAGCCTACAGCGTGCCAAGGAGTTCCAAAGGTTACATCGGAAGATTATTGAACAATTGGCCAAAACTGTAGCCCGATAGAAGGAAGTGGGAAACCGTAGAAAGAGGCGAGTCGTTTATACCCCTGAGGACCTTGTCTGGATGCATCTTAGCAAGGAACACTTTCCTAGCAAAAGGACCAACAAATTATCTCTCAGAACAAATGGACCCTATAGGATCTTAAAGTAGATTAATGATAATGCCTATAAGATTGAGTTACCTGAAGGTTTCGATGTATTTACCTCCTTCAACGTCACCGATTTGACTCCTTATATGCTTGATGATGACGAAGACCAAGATTTGAGGGCAAAGCTTTAGCAACCCAGGGGAACTGATGAACTGTTGACCAGCGATCCCATTACTCACATACGGCTTTAGGGACTCCAATCCTTCACTTAAAAAATTCTCTCTCGAAAACCTATTAATGACAAGAAAGTTTACACCGAAGGAAGGTAACTGAACTCCTTAAGCTCCCCACATTATCGTACTATGATCTATGCTTTCGGTAGTTATGATGCTAACCATTCCCTTGTCGAGGAACTTGTGCCGAACAATTTGACCAACTGCTGCTACGAGGTTCTTGCCTAGTGACGAGAGACTTAATTACCGATCGAGTAGTTTTCTCTTGGCATACTACCATCTCTCTCGTTTTGGCCCCTTTATTACTGCAACATTTTAATCCCTCTCACCTATTGTGCTCAAAGAATATTTGCACGGGACCGATATTGCACTGCCACTTGTCCACCTCGTCTGATATTGTATCACATTTCCATTTTTATCTTTTGTCTTTTTTACCCTTTTTCGTATGTACTAGGAATCCCCTTTTTGTAGTTTCTTTATTTGTAATGTTTCCTAAGGAACTTACTATAAATAGTTCATTTCTTTTGTAAGCCGGAAACAACTAACATTTTAATACTGAATATTCTATTTTTGTGAGATAACCCTCTCCAAGTCCATTTTTCATACACCCTAATCTAATCTTGCCGAATAGCTTAAGATTAGTGATGGGTGAACCTTGACATCAACTTGTATGCGTATCAGGTGAAGTGTTAAGTCGTGTTGTGTTCGTTGGTGAGTTACATCCCCTGAGCAGCTTCATATCAACTATTCATGTTCGTTTGTGGACCATTTCCCTCTAACTTTTTTCGATATTTCAGAGGACCTATTTTAGTTAGATTTACTACGGTAAGTCCTAATGATAACTAAGCTACTAGGCACATCAAGTTATTAAATATTAATAATATATATAATTATACTATTGCATATAATATATTTTTTCGATCATGTCGAAACATATTTTTAATTACTTAAAACACGTTTCAATTATAGTAAGGTTATCATAGTACGTAAATTCTCATAATGCTATAGAGATACATGTTATATTACTTAGGATTATCTTATTTTAGTAAAAGTAGTATCATTGGATCTATATATACCTAACGATACGTATTATAGGTGTAGACACTTAATTTTTACCCCTCCGTAATCTTAATTTTTGATTTTTTTTTAAAAAGGGTCTTAATTCAAAAAAATAGAAAAATAAATAATAATAATAATAATAAAAGATAAAATAATAAAAATTGACAAATGATGAAAATAGCAAAAAAATGAGAAAAAGACAAAAATTAAAAAGATTTTTTAGATTTTTTTTAGGAAGTAAATTATTTTAGAGACAAATAGTTTTAGTTTTAGCTTAGTTCAAATAATTATTTTAGAGAGTCGCGTAGTTTAAATACAATTTAATTATACTGAATGTCAAGACACAAGCTAATAGCCTAACGGATAAGTATTGGAGTATTTGATATGGAGTTAGGATGAGGACATGGGTTCAAGTCTCGTTAGGCACCTATGTGCTTTTATTTTTCTATCCTTTCTATTTTTTACAAGAAGCGAGTTGAGCGTACAGGATCACATCTAATCAAATCTTTTTTGTTCGGATTTGAATCGTTATAAAAGATTTGAATTTAGTTTGATTTTATTAAATCAGATTTGAATTAATTTTGATTTAGTTTAATTTTTATTAAATTAGATACGATGGATATGATTCAATATGATTTGGTTTGGGTTTTATAAATACGCAGACTCTTAAAGGAAAGGGATCCTTTACGGACACACACATAGGCTCTAGGAAAGAAAGAGAAAAAAATTCCGTAGTTCATCGCATTGGTTTTTCCTTCGCGTACTGAACAGCACATAAGGCTTATTGTTGCTTGTTGATTGTACGATTAGTACATTCCGTTGGCCAACGAACGAGCAACGACAACATACATCAAACAACCATCATCCTTGCTAAGCACCAATGTCTGCAGAACACACTCCACAACCGAAGACTAACCAGCAACTCCCCACACTGAAGTATATTGCAGCGTTCCACTACGTACGTCCACACCTTCGGCAATGCTTACAGCATAGCAGATTTAACTACTCTCCACGACGGTCAGCGAACAGTAACCAACATAATCCAAGACTTCTCTGTAGTCCAATCCAAGTGAAATTTCATATGAACACTGAGCGAACTACGGCAGTAGTCACTACAGCAGCTTCCTTCTCTCTCGTTCACCGTACCACGTTCATCGCAGCAGCATAGAACAGCTACGGTCACCGTTTACGCTAGCCGTTTCACCCATTCGCAGCACGTCTCTAATACACATACGAGACCATTGATCAACTCGGACGCTATTGCATATCTATAATGCTGTACAACCTGAGACGCACATGTATGCTGCGCCGTTCGATCACTCGATACAGTTTACCGTACGTCTACTGTTGACATAGTTCACCACATGTGTATTGTCCACACAACATGCCGCTATCCATCACCGAACCGCACATACACGCATTAACCTCAACTGATACTTACCGCACTTCACGCCACCATCGCGACACAACGGACGCAACCACTGTCGTCTACACTGCTGCTGTTTACGTCCGCCGCTGCCCAGTAACGGAACTTACACACCGATAGCGTTAGCGACTCCGCCGACGAATGAATCCTCGTCAAGCCTCACTGCCGAACGAAACAACCAGGTTCGCTTTATTTTAGATTGTATTATTATGATATTATATTATATTATTATTTTATTATGTCCTTAGTTAGCTAACATAATATATATAAGAGTATATTAATTTTAGGAGTTCTTTTTAGTAATTCTACGATCTTGTTAATTTAGTTAGGTACATAGTTGTTAATAATAAAATTTAAGCATAGATGTGCAGATAAATGTATATATACATATATATATATATATATATCTTAGTTTAGGAAATTTTTTAGCATTAGTTTTTAATTTCTCAATTAGAAAAATTACTTCTTAGAAAGAAAAATTAATAAAAAAAACCATTATTTTATTATTATTATTATTTTTTTTTCATTTTTGGGAAAATCAAGATGTTTTAGAGAGTTTTCTTTTATGGAATTACTAAAAATTAGGATCCTTTTAGAGTTTTCTTTGAATAAACTAAGTTGATAATCACATAAATCCGATTAGTTTTTTTCAAAATTAAAATCAACCAACACACTAAAGTTTTCCGAAAGAACTACAATCGTCTAATCCTAACTAGCGGGTATGTAGGCATCTTTGGGGCGACAATAAAATATATAGAAACTTAGATTCTTTTTTATTTATTTATTTATTTTTTAAAAAATATTATAATTAGAAGAATAATCTTAATTTTGGTAAATAGATAATGGTACCCGTTAGAGTTTAATAGGTTAGCCCCCGAATTTGGAACCCTCTAGTTCTTCATTCAAATTGAAATAAAAAACCGGTAACCAAATCGTAATCAATCTACCTAATTGATTACAGTTTCTTTTCCTTTTCTCGATTTTGGTCAAGTAGCGACTTCAAAAATTTTTTTTTTAGGTGAAAAACTGGAATTTCCCAATTTCTTTAGTCGAGAATTAATATTAAATGGGTTAGGGTTTAGTATTAATCAAAAAATAGGAAATCAATTTTAAATAGAAACCGAAAAAATCAGGCTAGACAATTTGGCGACTCCACTGGGGACCACTAGAGGGCTAGCTACTAGAAGTTACCAAAAATAGGATTATTTTTCAAAAAATAAAAAATAAAAATTAAAAAGATGAAATAATAATAATAAAAAAAAAAGAACTTAGGTATGTTATTTTACATATTTGTTTATTTTATTTCTTTTTACTAATATTTTTTTGTTGCAATTTATTTAAGGGGGTAGTTTTGGGGGTTTACTTTTATTCTATTTTTCTTCATTATAAATGCATTGTAGAAACGGTCAGAACTAGGCCGTCTTAGGACTTTAGTAGGGAGGCTATTGTGTAAGCTTTGGATGTTGTGGGGTTACCACCTTTCGGGGCCGATCAAGCTACCTCACTCAAATTCAAATGCGACTACAGAATCGTTACTTTAAAAAAACGCAGTGGTTGCAAAACTTAAGGACCTTTAGAACCCACCCTTTGCATTACACAAAAACTTTTCTTTCAAAAAATCGCAAGAATCTATGATGTAGCGGATCTAAATGGACAAGGGCAGTTGTGAAGTTGCAGTTGTTGTTGTAATATTTCCTTGTAGATAATTTGTAATAATTTTGTGTAAAGTTTAGAACAGGTTGTAATTGTAATTTTGGTTTTAATTCTTATATAGTCATGGCTAGATCAAGTTAAGAGCCCTTTGAAGAAATTCATGTCCACCTATCACATTAGCCTCAAAAACTGCTTCAGATGTGGTTCCAACTCTTCAGCTTAAATAAGCAGGAGTTTATCAAGAATAGGATTGGGCCCATCCTCTCCCTACAAAAGATCCCTGTGAACATCACTCTAGTGTTGGCCTTAGTCCACCTATGGGAGCTCGAATCCACCAGCTTCTGTATAGACCCACATTAGCTAAGCCCAACTTTAGAAGAATACTCCCAATTATTGCTGGCCCCTGCAATTACTGATGATGTCTATGTCCTAGACTTGGAAGCTGCAGCACCGAAGATCTTCAGTAAGTTGTTGGGAATTAGAAAAACTGAAATAAACCGGGTTCTAAATCAAGGAAAGACCATTCGATTAGAAGATGTCATGGATTGGTTTTCTATTGAATTAAAGCATAAAGATAAACGGGAGGTTTTTTGTGCAAATTTAGAAGCATGGCATCAGTACCGAGTTAACGCTTTTATATTGGTGGTCTTCAATACTATCTTGTTCCCTGACGATAGATGCTAAGTCCACTTCAGAATCGTAGAACTGGTAACCCAATTTCTTGAAGGGAAATCATATGTCCCGGCCCTTCTAGTTAAGCAGATCCGGTCATTGAACCATCTCAAGAAAAAGAAACGAAGAGATCTGAAGACTAATATGATCCTACTAGTGGTCTAGTTCGTTAGCCACGTGAGAAGTTACCAACTTGATTTCAATCGAGCAAAGTTTACTTAGCAATACAATCTCATCAAGTCATTTGAAGAAAGAATTGAGCTACTAGAAAATATAGCTAGCCGCTATAGGGTCCAATACTTTCAAAGTATGAATGCGAAAGAGTTATTGTTGATGCCCAGGTGGTTTGTAAGCAAAGAAATGATAAGAGGGTGTAAAGACTTCAAGGCGGTCCCTTTGATCGGCTTCAACCTCTGCACCGGATACATCCTAGCCAATGGACTCATTGAGGACATAATCCCTAGACCATCGTTAGAAGCTGTCTCATTGGACTTTCATAACCCTGGCATGATGGTGGCTGATAAAGTAGCCAAGCTCCTAAGCATCCGAGTACTTTGGTGCACAAGAAAGACCACCCCTACCACTAAGGGGATAGCAGGCAGGAGTCAGATAACCAAAGGATTTCTCTATTGCCAACTAAAAGGGCTGAAAGATATGGAAGACAACAAAGAGAAGGGAGAAGTTCAAGTTGAAGCTGAACCCGAGAGAACAAGTAAAAGAGAGCAGGAGTTGGAAAACCGTTGCAAGGAATGTCACCAGACGATAAAGGCATTGGAAGCACAATTGAAGAGGACTAAGGG
>JAMXBB010000004.1:119000561-119016420 GCA_024138015.1 Lumnitzera littorea | reverse complement strand
CTTAATTCAAAAAAATAGAAAAATAAATAATAATAATAATAATAAAAGATAAAATAATAAAAATTGACAAATGATGAAAATAGCAAAAAAATGAGAAAAAGACAAAAATTAAAAAGATTTTTTAGATTTTTTTTAGGAAGTAAATTATTTTAGAGACAAATAGTTTTAGTTTTAGCTTAGTTCAAATAATTATTTTAGAGAGTCGCGTAGTTTAAATACAATTTAATTATACTGAATGTCAAGACACAAGCTAATAGCCTAACGGATAAGTATTGGAGTATTTGATATGGAGTTAGGATGAGGACATGGGTTCAAGTCTCGTTAGGCACCTATGTGCTTTTATTTTTCTATCCTTTCTATTTTTTACAAGAAGCGAGTTGAGCGTACAGGATCACATCTAATCAAATCTTTTTTGTTCGGATTTGAATCGTTATAAAAGATTTGAATTTAGTTTGATTTTATTAAATCAGATTTGAATTAATTTTGATTTAGTTTAATTTTTATTAAATTAGATACGATGGATATGATTCAATATGATTTGGTTTGGGTTTTATAAATACGCAGACTCTTAAAGGAAAGGGATCCTTTACGGACACACACATAGGCTCTAGGAAAGAAAGAGAAAAAAATTCCGTAGTTCATCGCATTGGTTTTTCCTTCGCGTACTGAACAGCACATAAGGCTTATTGTTGCTTGTTGATTGTACGATTAGTACATTCCGTTGGCCAACGAACGAGCAACGACAACATACATCAAACAACCATCATCCTTGCTAAGCACCAATGTCTGCAGAACACACTCCACAACCGAAGACTAACCAGCAACTCCCCACACTGAAGTATATTGCAGCGTTCCACTACGTACGTCCACACCTTCGGCAATGCTTACAGCATAGCAGATTTAACTACTCTCCACGACGGTCAGCGAACAGTAACCAACATAATCCAAGACTTCTCTGTAGTCCAATCCAAGTGAAATTTCATATGAACACTGAGCGAACTACGGCAGTAGTCACTACAGCAGCTTCCTTCTCTCTCGTTCACCGTACCACGTTCATCGCAGCAGCATAGAACAGCTACGGTCACCGTTTACGCTAGCCGTTTCACCCATTCGCAGCACGTCTCTAATACACATACGAGACCATTGATCAACTCGGACGCTATTGCATATCTATAATGCTGTACAACCTGAGACGCACATGTATGCTGCGCCGTTCGATCACTCGATACAGTTTACCGTACGTCTACTGTTGACATAGTTCACCACATGTGTATTGTCCACACAACATGCCGCTATCCATCACCGAACCGCACATACACGCATTAACCTCAACTGATACTTACCGCACTTCACGCCACCATCGCGACACAACGGACGCAACCACTGTCGTCTACACTGCTGCTGTTTACGTCCGCCGCTGCCCAGTAACGGAACTTACACACCGATAGCGTTAGCGACTCCGCCGACGAATGAATCCTCGTCAAGCCTCACTGCCGAACGAAACAACCAGGTTCGCTTTATTTTAGATTGTATTATTATGATATTATATTATATTATTATTTTATTATGTCCTTAGTTAGCTAACATAATATATATAAGAGTATATTAATTTTAGGAGTTCTTTTTAGTAATTCTACGATCTTGTTAATTTAGTTAGGTACATAGTTGTTAATAATAAAATTTAAGCATGGATGTGCATATAAATATATATATATATATATATATCTTAGTTTAGGAAATTTTTTAGCATTAGTTTTTAATTTCTCAATTAGAAAAATTACTTCTTAGAAAGAAAAATTAATAAAAAAAACCATTATTTTATTATTATTATTATTTTTTTTTCATTTTTGGGAAAATCAAGATGTTTTAGAGAGTTTTCTTTTATGGAATTACTAAAAATTAGGATCCTTTTAGAGTTTTCTTTGAATAAACTAAGTTGATAATCACATAAATCCGATTAGTTTTTTTCAAAATTAAAATCAACCAACACACTAAAGTTTTCCGAAAGAACTACAATCGTCTAATCCTAACTAGCGGGTATGTAGGCATCTTTGGGGCGACAATAAAATATATAGAAACTTAGATTCTTTTTTATTTATTTATTTATTTTTTAAAAAATATTATAATTAGAAGAATAATCTTAATTTTGGTAAATAGATAATGGTACCCGTTAGAGTTTAATAGGTTAGCCCCCGAATTTGGAACCCTCTAGTTCTTCATTCAAATTGAAATAAAAAACCGGTAACCAAATCGTAATCAATCTACCTAATTGATTACAGTTTCTTTTCCTTTTCTCGATTTTGGTCAAGTAGCGACTTCAAAAATTTTTTTTTTAGGTGAAAAACTGGAATTTCCCAATTTCTTTAGTCGAGAATTAATATTAAATGGGTTAGGGTTTAGTATTAATCAAAAAATAGGAAATCAATTTTAAATAGAAACCGAAAAAATCAGGCTAGACAATTTGGCGACTCCACTGGGGACCACTAGAGGGCTAGCTACTAGAAGTTACCAAAAATAGGATTATTTTTCAAAAAATAAAAAATAAAAATTAAAAAGATGAAATAATAATAATAAAAAAAAAAGAACTTAGGTATGTTATTTTACATATTTGTTTATTTTATTTCTTTTTACTAATATTTTTTTGTTGCAATTTATTTAAGGGGGTAGTTTTGGGGGTTTACTTTTATTCTATTTTTCTTCATTATAAATGCATTGTAGAAACGGTCAGAACTAGGCCGTCTTAGGACTTTAGTAGGGAGGCTATTGTGTAAGCTTTGGATGTTGTGGGGTTACCACCTTTCGGGGCCGATCAAGCTACCTCACTCAAATTCAAATGCGACTACAGAATCGTTACTTTAAAAAAACGCAGTGGTTGCAAAACTTAAGGACCTTTAGAACCCACCCTTTGCATTACACAAAAACTTTTCTTTCAAAAAATCGCAAGAATCTATGATGTAGCGGATCTAAATGGACAAGGGCAGTTGTGAAGTTGCAGTTGTTGTTGTAATATTTCCTTGTAGATAATTTGTAATAATTTTGTGTAAAGTTTAGAACAGGTTGTAATTGTAATTTTGGTTTTAATTCTTATATAGTCATGGCTAGATCAAGTTAAGAGCCCTTTGAAGAAATTCATGTCCACCTATCACATTAGCCTCAAAAACTGCTTCAGATGTGGTTCCAACTCTTCAGCTTAAATAAGCAGGAGTTTATCAAGAATAGGATTGGGCCCATCCTCTCCCTACAAAAGATCCCTGTGAACATCACTCTAGTGTTGGCCTTAGTCCACCTATGGGAGCTCGAATCCACCAGCTTCTGTATAGACCCACATTAGCTAAGCCCAACTTTAGAAGAATACTCCCAATTATTGCTGGCCCCTGCAATTACTGATGATGTCTATGTCCTAGACTTGGAAGCTGCAGCACCGAAGATCTTCAGTAAGTTGTTGGGAATTAGAAAAACTGAAATAAACCGGGTTCTAAATCAAGGAAAGACCATTCGATTAGAAGATGTCATGGATTGGTTTTCTATTGAATTAAAGCATAAAGATAAACGGGAGGTTTTTTGTGCAAATTTAGAAGCATGGCATCAGTACCGAGTTAACGCTTTTATATTGGTGGTCTTCAATACTATCTTGTTCCCTGACGATAGATGCTAAGTCCACTTCAGAATCGTAGAACTGGTAACCCAATTTCTTGAAGGGAAATCATATGTCCCGGCCCTTCTAGTTAAGCAGATCCGGTCATTGAACCATCTCAAGAAAAAGAAACGAAGAGATCTGAAGACTAATATGATCCTACTAGTGGTCTAGTTCGTTAGCCACGTGAGAAGTTACCAACTTGATTTCAATCGAGCAAAGTTTACTTAGCAATACAATCTCATCAAGTCATTTGAAGAAAGAATTGAGCTACTAGAAAATATAGCTAGCCGCTATAGGGTCCAATACTTTCAAAGTATGAATGCGAAAGAGTTATTGTTGATGCCCAGGTGGTTTGTAAGCAAAGAAATGATAAGAGGGTGTAAAGACTTCAAGGCGGTCCCTTTGATCGGCTTCAACCTCTGCACCGGATACATCCTAGCCAATGGACTCATTGAGGACATAATCCCTAGACCATCGTTAGAAGCTGTCTCATTGGACTTTCATAACCCTGGCATGATGGTGGCTGATAAAGTAGCCAAGCTCCTAAGCATCCGAGTACTTTGGTGCACAAGAAAGACCACCCCTACCACTAAGGGGATAGCAGGCAGGAGTCAGATAACCAAAGGATTTCTCTATTGCCAACTAAAAGGGCTGAAAGATATGGAAGACAACAAAGAGAAGGGAGAAGTTCAAGTTGAAGCTGAACCCGAGAGAACAAGTAAAAGAGAGCAGGAGTTGGAAAACCGTTGCAAGGAATGTCACCAGACGATAAAGGCATTGGAAGCACAATTGAAGAGGACTAAGGGCAAAGAAGAGGAGGCTCCTAAGATCGGAAAGAGGACAAAGACGCAGGTTGAACCCACTAGCCACCAGAAGATTAGATTTTAGATTTTCTTCTTTAGAATTCTTTTTTGAATAGAATAAGAGATGTAAAGCTTCGTAATTGCAAAAATTAATAAAAGTTAGTTAGGTTTTGCCATATCAAAGGTCTCTTCCCAATTCTTAATTTTCCATTGCATTTGTGTGACACGTATCCTGCATTTATACGATTAACAACTCTTTCTTAGAAAAATATAATACATACTAACCCTTTATTGAGTTGGCAACATTACCAGGTAAAATTTCAAGATAGCTCCTAAATGTCAAGTCTTTCAGAGAAGTTCAATTAGAACACGTTCCCAGACCAGGATAGCCACTACTCAAGGAAATGATGGAGACCCCGAGATCAATGATCCCTTCGAGCTGAGGTTTTGTTCCATAGAAAGGACTATGGAGAAGATGGTAGAATAAATGAACTTCCTAGCAGACAGCATCGCTTTGCTACGAGCCACATCACCGGCTATTGAAGAAAGCTCCAAGACCCGTTATGAGAAGAATACGTAGGCTCTTAAAGTAGAGCGTGAATATCAAAAAGACCCATTCGAATCAGAAGGAGTCTACCCGAAAGACAACCCGACATTCAAACCTGACACGTATGCAGCCCCAAGATCGGTTGACTGAGGACCTAGTACCGAGCTTGAAAGAGCTGGAAAAGAAACTGACATAATAGATAACTGAGAAGATGAAGGCACTTATAAGGTATGATGGATTTGAACAGGCAGGGATCACCGAGTTTTCCATGTACAACATCGGATCATACCCCGAGAAGTTTAAGGTACCAGAGTTTGAAAAGTATAACGGGACGGGTTGCCCCAAGCTCTACACTAGGTTGTACGTCAAGAAGATGGGTAAATATGTTCAGTATTATTCACTCATGGTACAAACATTCCAAGATAGTCTAACAGGACCGACCCTAACTTGGTATGCCCAGCTTGATTTGAACTAGATCAAGACATGGGAGAAATTTGCTAGAGCATTTTATGAACAATATAAATTTAATGTAGAAGTAGCCCTAACTATGATGGACCTAGTCGCCTTACGGAAGAAGAATAATAAATCGTTCAAAGAATACGCTCAAAGGTAGAGGTCCTTAGCTGCAAGAATCTCTACTCTTACTACCAAGAAGGAGCTCACATCAGCTTTCATTAACACCTTGGAAAGGCCCTACTTCTCCCATCTCATCGGGTAAGCATCGTCCAGTTTTGCTGAAGTGGTAACAGCAGGGTGCAAGATTAAAAGCAACATCTCTTCTTGTAAGCTTCAAGAGCTAGTAGATAGAAGATCACCAATGTCGTCATCCGATCCTAGACCAGTCGACAGCAAGCCTAAAGAATCTACGATCGGTATCGTAAATTTAAATGCCAGACCAAATGCTTAAGTCGCTTCAAGGACGAATCCTCCTTTGACTCAACAACAGTTCAGAGACCAGCCTCAAGCTAACCGGATTTATAGAAAATTTACCAAGATACCAGTCCCTTTAAGTCAAGTCTTCGAGAAGTTGTGAAGGGATAATTTGATACAGTATGAACTACCTAACGATCGATACCAACCAAGAATCTTTGACTCTACAGTAAAGTGTGAATACCATTGTGGATAAGTGGGGCATTCGACTGATGCGTATTGGAGACTGATGAACAAGATTTAGGACTTGATAAATGAAGGGACAGTACAGTTAGATTTTGTGAAAGCCCCAGTTCTCAACGTTAACAATAATCCCTTACCTAACCACGGGCCGATGATTGGTATAATTTTTTATGATTGTACTGTCAACGTCATTAATTCAGATAAGAAGCCTAAGGTTTTTTAGTTTTATACTAGCGACCAGACTCCGGAAGTGAAGAGGTATACATTTCATGTACTGTTGGCACTAGAAAATTACAAGGCTGCCCCATTTAACTATCACCTGGTAAATCAGGAAAAACCAGGTCCTCTATTAGAGGGCATTACTCGATTAGGAAAGATTTACCACCCAAGAGAAGAGCATGGGAAGAAGGTCGTACTAGGAGAATCAAATGATAAGACAGCGGCTGAATACGTTGAAGGGTTATCAGCCTTTACTAAGATGATCAAGTCGAGTGAGTATAAGATTATGGACCAACTTAGTAAGACTCTTGCACAAATATCGTTGATGAGCTTGTTAATCACATGTAAACCGCACAGGGAAGCTTTGTTTTGTACTTTAAAAGAGGTGAAGGTCCCTCGTGAAATTTCAACTAAGAAGATAGGACTGATTATTAATTCTGTCCTTGCAATGGATCAAATTTCTTTTTTAGCTGAAGAATTAGGCAAAGAAGGGAACAAGCATACGAAGCCACTCTTTATCGTGGTAAGGAGTAACGACATAATCATCATCAGGGTGCTCATTGACAATGGATCATCGCTGAGTGTTTGCCAACTCGCCACCTTGGATTTGTTGGGCATCGATACATCTACAACTAGGCCTTCTTCTACAACAGTTAGGGCCTTTGATGGTTCCAGAAGAGAGATTATAGGGGAAATAGATTTGTCTGTAAGTATTGGCCCTCAATACTTTACTATTCGATTCCAAGTCAAGGACATTCCAAGATCTTTCAATTTACTCTTGGGAAGACCTTGGATTCATGCAGCAGGGGCCATACCCTCGAGCTTGCACCAAAAGTGGAAGTTTATCTCAAATGGCCAGGTGATTACAATTCTGGGAGATCAGGATTATGAAATTTACAAGGAAACGGCTATACCCTACATAGGAAGTGAAGGACAAGAAGAGCTGGGATTACAAATGTTTAAAGAAATAAGCATGATTACCGGTCCTGACAGAGAAGATGATAGAAGAATAGAGTTCAAGGAAGGCCAGATCGACACCTATGGCCTTAGCTACAATCCTACCCCGATAGAAGAATTCCATAAGAAACAAACGAGAGGCAAAAGAGGTAACAAATTATACCATGCCCCGGTGACCTTTCCACCGCTAGCTAAAACATTCATGCAGGAAGAGACTCAAGCCTTGGAATCTAGCAAAGAAGGATCAACAAACGTACTATACAAGTTCCAAACCATTTGAATAACTGGTTCTCCATCCTGGCAATTGGCAACAGGTCTTCCCTAGGGTAAAGGGTGACTCGTAGTTAGTATTTTCTGAATTTTTATTTTCAATAGTCATCGTTTCGAATATATCATTGAACCTTTCATTCAAAATTAGTTAGGCCTTTATCTCATTTCAGATCCACTTCCATTTATTCAATGAAATCTTTGTTCGTTTCTTTCTTATGTTACGTTTTAGTTTTCTTTTGCTTACATACACTTTTTTTTATGCGTTTTGCCCAGATCTAATGAACCAAGTGAAAACTAGGAATACCTTGCGCAGGTAGAAAATAAGAATATCGATATCGCTTTCGACCCTACTGGGTTAGTCGTCAGGAGCGATGCCAATGACCACAGTAATATACAAGAGGAATGGCAAAAACATAAACTGGGTAGAATCACTATTGATGAACCGATTGAAACAATTAATGTGGGGAATGAAGAAAATCCTAAGAATCTAAAAATTGGGGCAAGTTTAAAAGAGAAACAAAAAACAGAAATGATTACATTGTTAGCCAAATATCAAGATATGTTTGCTTGGTCATATGAAGATATGCCTGGGTTGGACCTATAGATAGTAGTCCATCGTTTACCCACACAAGAAGACGCCAAACCAAAAAAGCAAAAGTTAAGGAGATTTCGACCTGAAGTTTTGCTGAAAATTAAAGAAGAAGTGAAGAAACTACTGGAAGTTGGATTCATTGAGGTGTCAGATTACCCGGAATGGGTACCTAATATTGTTCCAGTAATGAAGAAGAATGGGAAAGTCAGAGTGTGTGTAGACTTTCGAGATCTCAACCAGGCAACGCCTAAAAACAATTTCCCATTGCCTTACATTGATGTCTTAGTGGATAATATGGTCGGAAATCATCTATTCTCTTTCATGGATGGTTTTTCGGGATACAACTATATCCAGATGTCCGAAGAAGATAAGACAAAGACGACTTTTGTTACAACTTGGGAAACATTTTGCTATAAGGTGATGCCGTTTGGGCTTAACAATGCAGGGGCAACATATTAGAGGGCCATGGTTGCAATTTTTCATGATATGATACATAAAGAGATCGAAGTGTATGTTGATTACATGATTGCAAAATCTAAGGAAGAGGAAGATCACTTAGAAAACCTGAGGAAGCTATTTGATAGACTGAAGAAGTTCTAGTTGAAGTTGAATCCAGAGAAATGTACCTTTGGCGTGACGTCAGGAAAATTGTTGGGATTTCTAATCAGCTAAAGGGGTATTGAAGTTAATCCTGATAAAGCCCAAGCTATAATCGCCATGCCTCCTCCACATATACTTAAGGAAGTACGAGGATTGTTGGGGCGTTTAAATTACATAACCCGATTCATATCGCAACTAACAAATAGATGCCGCCTTCTTTTTAAGCTATTAATGAAGAACACAAAGATCAGTTGGAATGAGGAATGTGAAGAGGCTTTCACTAAAATCAAAGAATATCTCATAAAACCTCCAATGTTAGTAGCTCCTAAACCTGGAAAGCCATTGTTTTTGTACCTGACCATAATGTCCGAATCCATGGGATTCGTGCTTGGTCAGAAGGATGAAGAAGGGAAAGAGCGGGTCATTTACTATTTAAGCAAAAAGTTCACAGAAGGGGAGCAGAAATACTCTGAAGCCGAAAGAACCTATTGTGCATTGGTCTGGGTCATGCATCGGCTCAGACAATATACACTTTACTATCAAATTAAGTTGATAACACAACACGATCCTTTGAAATACTTAGCTAAAAAACTAACTCTCATCGATAGAGTTTCAAAGTGGCAGATGTTGCTGACAGAATTTGATATTAAGTATATGAGCCAAAGTTCAGTCAAGAGGCAAGCCTTGGTAGATCAATTAGCAAAGAATCCCTCTGAGGATACCCCTCAAGAAGCACGGGTTAAGTTTCCTGATGAAAGTATCTTTGTAGCAGAAAATGATTTTGATAGCAAAGTAGTTGAAAAGCCTTTAGGGTAGAAAATGTTCTTTGACGGAGCAGCTAATGTGTCTGGATGTGGAGTTGGGGCAATTCTGGTATCTCTTGAAGGTATACAATTTCTAATGGCTGTGAGACTGGCTTTCCGATGTACTAATAATATTACAAAATATGAGGCATGTATTTTAGGACTCAAAATCGCATTGTATAAGGAGATACGAGAATTATAGGTATATGGAGATTCTTCGTTGATCATAGGCCAAGCTCGGGGTGAGTATAAGACGAAAGACCCCAAATTAGTACCTTACCGCCAACACTTGGCCGAGTTGATAACCAAGTTCGAAAAGATTACATTCGTGTACGTACCAAGGGTTCAGAACCAATTTACTGATGCTCTTGCTGCTTTGGCATCAATGATTCAGATATCGGGAGGAGTGGAGATTCAGCCACTTAAGATTGAAATTGAAGAAAAGCCCACTTTTTGTTTGGTAATGGAAAGTTTATGTGACGAAAAGCTTTGGTATCATGATATCAAAACGTTTTTACAACATGGAACGTACCCCGAAGAAGCAGAGAAGAAGGATAAAAAATTAATTAGAAGATTGGTGGCTCAGTACTTGATAAGCGATTCTACACTGTATCGACGATCGTTTGATGATACGCTTTTACGTTGTATAGATGAGAAAGAGGTAAAGATGCTAATGAAAGAAGTGCATGAGGGAGTATGTGGCCCCTACTTGAATGGCTATATGCTTGCCAAGAAAATCATAAGGATGGGATATTTTTGGTTAACTATAGAAGCAGATTGTATTAAACATGTTAGACACTACCGTTTGTGCCAGATCTATGCGAACAAGATAAATGCTCTACCTCAAGAATTGCATACACTATCGGCACCATGGCCTTTTTTGATGTGGGGGATAGATATCATTGGCCCGATCACTCCAAAGGCATCTAATGGGCACCAATTTATATTGGTAGCTATTGATTATCTCACTAAGTGGGTTGGAGCCTCATCCTACTCTAGTGTGACGAAGGGAGTAGTGGTCAAGTTCATCAGGAGAGACATACTGGCTCGGTATGGAACAGTAGAGACAATTATTACCGACAATGGTATGAACTTGAATAATAAATTGATGTCAGAGTTATGTTGACACTTTAGGATCATTCATAGAAATTCTACTCCTTATCAACCCCAAATAAATGGAGCCGTGGAAGTGGCCAACAAGAATATCAAAAGAATTATTGAGAAGATAGCCATTACGTATCGAGATTGGCATGAGATGTTACCATTTGCACTCATGGCCTATCGAACTTCTATCAGAACATCAACAGGGGCAACCTCCTACTCGTTGGTATATGGGATGGAGGTTGTACTGTCGGTAGAGGTTGACATCCCATCTTTCAGGATATTATCGGAAACTTAGTTAGATGAGATTGATTGGATAAAGAAGCGAATTGAACACTTGAATCTAATTGATGAGAGGAGGCTGGCAACTCTGTGCCACAACATCTGCTATCAGTAACAAATGGCCAGGGCTTTCAACAAGAAAGTGCGACCCCGAAATTTTGAGCAAGGAAACATGGTGCTGAGGAAGACTTTGCCTAATATGACTGATTCGAAAGGGAAGTTTGCTCCGAACTATAAGGGGCCTTACATTGTGAAGAAAGCATTGCTTGGGGGAGCTGTTATCTTGTCTCAAATGGATGGTCCAGACTTGAAGGACCCAGTAAACGTTGATCCATTGAAGATGTACTATCCTTGAAAATCAATAGAATTTTTGTTTAGATTATGAAATGTAAACAATCTTACTATTACTCTCATTTTCATTTTCTACATGCAAAGTTGATATTCCTAGTAGTCATTAGCATCAGGTAATATCTTTAGCCCCTTTCTTGTTCTACTAAAAGTCCCCATTTCTCGCTCTATCCTCTATCCAAATAAACCTTACACATGAGAAGCACAAGAAAAAATAAATACTTAACTTGAAGCGATGCCTATTGATAAAAATTCTTTTAATACTTTATTACGGTTAACCCCATACCCCCCCCCAAGAAAGGGAGACTTTTTTCCTATTTTTTAAGATAGGGCCATGTTCATAAGGAGTAACGTGTGGCACATAAGTAGAAACTCGCTTGAGAATGGATGTTTACACGAAGAGCCGATGTTTAGACCAGAAATTTAAGATAGGACATCTTTGTTCGAGAGATGAAGATGTTTTACATTCATTTCAAGCTTAAAGTGCTTTTGAAAAAAAAAAAAGGGAAAAAGAAAAAAGAGAAAAAAAAAAAGAAAAAGAAGAGAAAAGTTAGAAGAAAAAGAAATGAAAGAAGATAGAAAAAGAAGAGCAAGAACAAGAAAAGGCAATGGAAATGGTCAAAACCGTTGGTTCTAATCGGATTGCTCAATAAGACATTTGACTGTTTGGGAACTATCACTAAAACCAGGTAAGTAGTTCTAAGCCTGATAAAACATTGCATTTGCATTTTGTTTTCCCCTAAGGATGATAGCTTGTTTTCCAAAAACAATTAATTCTTAAAAATTATTGGGATAGCTGGTTCTTAGAGCATAGTCCCAATTTATAATCTCCTATAGAGCTAGCCCACTTGTAGAGCGTAGTCTTAATCCAGAGTTTCTTAGACTCCCAGTCATTTGACTCATAGAACGTTACTCGACACAAAATTTCTTCAAGGGATTTCATAAGCTTAGGAAGCGCTATCCTAATTCAAGTTTTCTCATCTTTAGGTCTTAGCCAGCTTAAAGGGCGCTTTGACCGCCTTGGTTAGTCAACTCATTAGGCCACGACCAAGTTTCCTCATCTTTAAGTCTTAGCCAGCTCAAAGGACGCTTTGACCGCTTTGGTTAGTCAGCTCATTAGGGCACTACCAAGTTTCCTCATTTTTAGGTCTTAACCAGCTCAAAGGGCACTTTGACCACCTTGGTTAGTCACCTCATTAGGGCACAACCAAGTTTCCTCATTTTTAGGTCTTAACTAGCTCAAAGGGCGCTTTGACCGCCTTGGTTAGTCAGCTCATTAGGGCACGACCAAGTTTCCTCATTTGTAGGTCTTAACTAGCTCAAAGGTCGCTTTGACTACCTTGGTTAGTCAGCTCATTAAGGTACGACCAAATTTTCTTATTTTTAGGTCTTAACCAGCTTAAGGAGCGCTTTGACTGCCTTGGTTAGTCAACTCATTAGGGCATAACCAAGTTTTCTCATCTTTAGGTCTTAGCTAACTCAAAGGGCGCTTTAACCACCTTGGTTAGTCGGCTTATTAGGGAATGACCAAGTTTCCTCATTTTTAGTTCTTAACCAGCTCAAAGGGCGCTTTGACCGCCTTGGTTAGTTAACTCATTAGAGCACTACCAAGTTTCCTCATTTTTAGGTCTTAGCCAGCTCAAAAGGGCGCTTTGACCGCCTTAGTTAGTCAACTCAATAGGGCACGACCAAGTTTCCTCATTTTTAGGTCTTAGCCAGCTTAAAGGGTGCTTTGACCGCCTTGGTTAATTAACTCATTAGGATACGACTAAGTTTCCTCATTTTTAGGTCTTAGTCAACTCAAAGGGAGTTTTGACCACCTTGGTTAGTCAGCTCATTAGGGCACGACCAAGTTTCCTCATTTTTAGGTCTTAGCTAACTCAAAGAGCACTTTGACCACCTTGGTTAGATAACTCATTAGGGCACGACCAAGTTTTCTCATCTTTAGGTCTTAGCCAGCTCACGGAGCGCTTTGACTGCCTTAGTTAGTCAACTCATCAGGGTACGACCAAGTTTTCTCATCTTTAGGTCTTAGCCAGCTTAAATGGCACTTTGACCACCTTGGTTAGTCAGCTCATTAGGGCACGACCAAGTTTCCTCATTTTTAGGTCTTAGCCAGCTCAAAGGGCACTTTGACTGTCTTAGTTAGTCGGTTCATTAGGGCACTACCAAGTTTCCTCGTTTTTAGGTCTTAATCAGCTCAAAAGAGCGCTTTGACCGCCTTGACCGCCTTGGTTAGTCAGCTCATTAGGGCACGACAAAGTTTCCTCATTTTTAGGTCTTAGCTAGTTTAAAGGGCGCTTCGACCACATTGATTAGTCAACTCATTAAAGCACGACCAAGTTTCCTCGTTTTTAGGTCTTAACCAACTTAAAGGGCGCTTTGACCGCCTTGGTTAATCAACTCATTAGGGCATGATCAAGTTTTCCTTATCTTTAGGTCTTAGCCAACTTAAAAGAGCGCTTTAACCACCTTGGTTAGTCAGCTCATTGAGGCACAACCAAGTTCTCTCATTCTGTTAGGATTTTAGCCAGCTCTAAGAGCGCTTACCCATTTCATCCAATTTAGGGTTTTATCTAGCATAAGGAGCGCTTCGTTTGCCTTGGTTAGTCAGCCTATAAGAGGCATGATCGAGATCTTATTATTCTTTTAGGGATTCTTGCTAGCCCACAAGGGTGTCACCCTAGCTATTCTTCATTTCAAACTAATCATCGTTAAATGACTTAGTGTTCCTTAGGATAGAGTCGTTTCGAGGCAAAAATGGTGTCTCTTTTGTCTCTGTGACAAAGTTTTACTCAAACTTTGCTACAAAGAGGGGCAACTGTAAACACCTAATTTTTGCTCCTCCATAAGCCTAATTTTTTATTTTTTTTAAAAGGGTCCTAATTAAAAAAAATAGAAAAATAAATAATAATAATAAAAGATAAAAATAATAAAAATTGACAAATGATGAAAATACAAAAGAAAATGAGAAAAAGACAAAAATTAAAAAGATTTTTTAGATTTTTTTTAGGAAGTAAATTATTTTAGGGACAAATAGTTTTAGTTTTAGTTTATTCCGAATAGTTATTTTAAAGAGTTGCGTGGTTTAAGTACAATTTAATTATATTTAATGTCAAGGTACGGGCCAATGACTTAACGGATAAGTATTGGAGTATTTGATATTGAGTTAGGATGAGGGTTCGAGTCTTGCTAAGCACCTATGTGCTTTTATTTTTCTATCATTTCTATTTTTTACAAGAAGTGAGTTGAGCGTACAGGATCACATCTAATCAAATTTTTTTTGTTTAGATTTAAATCATTATAAAAGGTTTGAATTTAGTTTGATTTTATTAAATCATATTTAAATTAATTCGGATCTAGTTTAATTTTTATTAAATTAGATATAATGAATACGATTCGATATGATTTGGTTTGGGTTTTATAAATACGTACACTCCCAAAGAAAAAGGGATCCTTCATGAACACGTACATAGGCTCCGGGAAAGAAAGAGAAAAAAATTCCATAGTTCATCGCATTGGTTTTTCATTTGCGCACTGAACAGCACATAAGGCCTACTGTTGCTCGTCGATTGCACGATCAGTACACTTCGTTGGCCAACGAACGAGCAATGACGACATACATCAGATAGCCATCATCCCTGCCAAGTACGTTTCAAGCACCGGTGTCTGCGGAACACACTCCATAACCGAAGACTAACCAGCAACTCCCTACACTGAAGTGTATTGCAGCGTTCCATTGCGTATGTCCACGCCTTCGGCAACACTCACAACACAGCAGATTTGACCCTCTCTCAACAAAAGTCAACGAACAGTAACCAACACACCAATGCATTATTGCTTCGTCGTACCGTAACAGCCGATCAATCCAAGACTTCTCTGCAGTCCAATCTAGGTGAAATTTCAGACGAACATTGAACAAACTACGGCGTCAGTTACGACAGCAGCTTCGTTCTCTATCGCTCAACGCACCACATTCATCACAGCAACACAGAATAGCTACGGTTACTGTCTACGCTAGCTGTTTCACCCATTCGCAGCACATCTCTAATACACGCACGAGACTATTGATCAACAGGGACGCCATTACATATCTACACTGCTGTATGACCTAAGATGCACATGCATGCTACGCTGTTCGATAACTCGATATGGTTCACCGCAAGTCTACTGTCAATACAGTTCACCATGCGTGCATTGTCCACACAGCACGTTGCTGCCCATCATTAAACTGTACACATGCGCATCAACCTCGACTAACACTTACTGCACTTCACGCCACCATCGCTACACAACATACGCGGCTACTGTCATCTACACAGTTGCTATTTACTTCCACCGCTGCCCAGTAACGGAACTCATACACCGATAGCGTTAGCGACTCCGCCGACGAATGAATCTTTGCCGAGCCTTACTGCTGAACGAAACAACCAGGTTCGGTTTATTTTAGATTGTATTATTATGATATTATATTATATTATTATTTTATCATGTCCTTATTTAGTTAACATAATATATATATGAGTATATTAATTTTAGGAGTTCTTTTTAGTAATTCTATGATCTTGTTAATTTAGTTAGGTACAT
>JAMXBB010000004.1:118984378-119000061 GCA_024138015.1 Lumnitzera littorea | reverse complement strand
CTTATGATTTACAATTTTAATTAGAAAATTAGGAAAGTTGATGTGGTAGCTTTTTATTGGTTCACATTGTAATTTTCTTATTTTACCCAATTTTTGCATTTTAATAATTTATAATATTAATATATTTATATATATAATATTATCATTAATTTATATGTTGTAAAATAACTCCTATTCCTCATTTAGAAAGCCATGTCCAACACATGTACATATATGTATATGTTTATGCTTGATCTATTTTAAGAAAATAAAGTACTATTATACATATACATGTATTTTTGGTATATGTACATATATAAATACTTATACTATACTACTGTATATTTTTAAAATCTTAGAAAAATAGAAATATATATATATTTATATGCTTATACCTATACTTTCATTGTTTTATCACTTACCTATATATGTATTTATACTATTTCACAACATTTCTCATACATATGTATATTGAAGTATACTTGATATTGTTTATATTTACATATACTATACATATAAATGAACCGTATATATATATATAATACACACACACACACACACACACACACACATAAAGATAGATATGTTTGAGTATGTACATACATAAATATTTAAGAAGAGGAAAATTTATACATATATTCAAATACATATACTTATAATTTTTGTTACAAATGATGCTGAAATCACATATAGCTCCTACTACATATTCTAACACAATAATACTAACAAGTACATATTAATATAAAAGAAAAATATACAAAACTTATATTACAAAGAAAAACTAAATAACACAATAAATCTTTAATTACTTGATCTTGAAATTCTTGAAGATGGTGCTTCTTAATTCTCTCTTGAAGATAGTAGTACAGTGATGATGGAGTATGTTATAAAATAAGGATAATGGTTGATGGAATAAAAGAGAGAAAATAAGGAAAATGAAAGGTTAAGAGGGAGGAGGATTTATTTGTTTGAAAAGGGAAGAAGAAGGCTTGACTTCTTTTAGTTAAAAGCTTCAAAAGAAAGGAAACTAAAGTGTATTTTAGAGTAACACTTGGTAGCCGAAAAAAAAGAAAGGGAAAAGAAAAAGAAAAAGAAAGGAAAGAAATTAAGAAAAGAAAAAAAAAAAAAGATAAAGTAAGAGTTGACTTTACTTTTCTTTACTTTTTATCTTGTTTCAACTTTTCTTACATGTGATAAAATCATTAGACACAAGGGAGTTGAAAGGAAAAAGAAGTAAGGAAAGAAATGAAGAAAAGAAAAAAAAGATGAAGTAAGAGTCAACTTTGCTTTTCTTTACTTTTTATCTTGTTTCAACTTTTTTACATGTGATAAAATCATTACACATAAGGCAGCCGAAAGGAAAAAGAAGCAAGGAAAAGAAAAAGGAAAACTAACACATATATATACACGTATGTGAAGTCACAATTAATCACAAAATAATCTTTGTAATCTTGTTAATTTATTTAATTAATTTGTTACTCTTTATATTTATTAGTATTTAAGAGTTATTTCTATTCGTTCGTTAGTGATATTATACGATTATGAGTGTCTATCAATAATTATGCTTAATTTGGGCTTTGCTACTATTAGGGTAAATTATAGGTTTTATAAATTTAGAGCTTTAGTTTTAGGGTTTTTATTAGGTTTAGGTTCGATCTCTTATATTTATGCATATATAGGATTTAGGGTTTTCATATCTGATTAGAGTTCCAAATAGTATATTAGTGTTTTTCGTATTTGTTTTAGGTTTTGACTTTAAAATTTACTCGATTTGTTTGACTTAAAGAAATATCTATGATACTAATATTCGACTCTACACTTAAAAGATTAAATTTGCGGGTTTTATAGATGATATAGATTAAGTTTTATTAAATTAATGGTTTAGATTGATAAACTTTACGGTAAAGCATTTTTTCTAACATTACATATGCGATTTTTTCTCTCTCTCCCTCTTTCCCACATTTCCACTTTCTCTTATTAATTGTACCCTCTCTCCCTCTCTCTCTCTCTCTCTCTAAATTGTTACTATGGCAATTTATTGTATGTATAAACTTTAATAAATAACTAGAGGCTGTAGGAATAGAAATAGTAATTTTACAATTTAGTCCCTCATCACTAGCTTTTTTGATTTGGATCCTCTGATCTAATTATGAATTATAATTTTCATCAAACTAATATAGAGGGTCCCAAACAATATAAAAAATTAAAAATACTACCTAAGGTAAATAAATTCCATTCAACAACATTTTATATGTTTATATATATATCTATTATATTAAAGAGATCCTTTTTAACTACATACAATTAATAATTTAATGTCTTATAATTTTAATCATTATATATGTTTACATGACGGTTATTAAGGTAAATCAAACTTATCCCACAAAAATTCTTAATCACCATGTCCAATTATATATTTACTATTACTTACTTCTACTGTTGCTAATCTTTTATCTATTCATTATTTTAATTGCTAAACATTGTTATTAATTGGAAAATTTATTACACTTTTTATTTGACTAATATTTTTAAAAACTTTTTTTTTTAAATTTATCTTATATTTTTATTTTACTAACATATATTATCGACATTCTTCTATATTTTTTAGTCCAACTATTTTTATATTTTTTATACATGCATTACAGGCACATTATCTAATGATTATTATTATAATAGCTTTCACACGCTCTCTGTTGCTCTCTTTTCTTAGGTGCTTCATATAAAAGAGAAAAAATTGCTTATATAGAATTCATATGCCAAAAGATATTAAGTCAATATTTTTGGTTAGCTAAGTCAGCATGTTTAGTTAGCCAGCTATTATGAAGTTAGTTCAATTAGTTTTATTCAAGATAGTTTAATTAGTTACAAGTAGTTAGTAACTATTTATAGTAAGAGCTCTATAAATACTTGGAGATATAGCTAAATTAACTTAATGGAATTCATAACACTTTTTCTACATCGTGACTCCTTTTGATCCTTTCCCATTCTGTTTTTCTTTTCGGCACTTCATTGCCATACCACTGCTGAAGCAACTCCATTGTCAAACACAACCACTGATTTAGTAGTTTCCTTTCCTTTTCTTTTAGAAGACATACATTTAAATTGACCTATATAAGTAAAAGAAAAAAAAAAAAAGACACCAAAATCACATACACGTAGAAAGAAAGAGAGAGGGGGCAAGATTGTCAATTTAAACGTGTTTATTGATAATCACATTTCAAATGAAGTCATACAAACGTAGTATAGGTTCCAATAATACATTTATCCTCAACAACAAAGCCGGACCGAAGATTATTTAAGAGTTAAAGCTGCAAAAGGGGAATTGGGAATTCTTTTAATAGGACATCAGAGCGATTTGGCCATGTATTGCAAGGCATTACGGTAACAGGATCTTGATGCAAATGTTGACCGGTAAGAAGACGAAAAGCGGAAACGGGAGGCTGACGGTTATCCAGAAGGCGGGCACTACATTTAGTTCCCTAACAGGGACGCACGAGGCAATTGTCATTGCCCTGTTTCCCGTACGATGGCTGCAGAGCTCCAACCCATATGATCGATGACAATGGAAGCTATCGACAGGGAGCAGACTATAACCAGGAAGCAATTGAATGCCAGTAGGTTAGAGATACTACGGCAAGCAAGGCTGGCACAACCACAAAAGTATGTCCTACTTGAACGGTTGACCAATCTATCGGCTCTATGAACGCCAGCGGTGTCATATCCCATGTAACTACTTTCGGCAAAATGTAAGAGTTGGTCTTTCTACTAAGTATATATGAAAATAAAACTGCATTTGATCGAGTATTTGGAAAAGAGAGAGTACAACGATGTTTTGCAATTTTTCTTAACATATTGCATCCTATTTATAATGATTCTAGATTGACTTCTTGTGTTATTTATTTATTTATTTTATTTTATTTTTTCCCACGATAATTTCTCTTTTTAGTTGTTGAAGTGAATGACCGCTTCCCTTATAGTAGTTCCGCTTCACTCGGAAATAAAGACACACAATATTCCCAGTTACTTGGAAAGTTTCAAACACAGAATAGGGACTTGACAACGCATCAACATATTCTTCTAATTGTGAAACTTATATTTCATTGATTTAAGGTACTTAATTCGTCCTTAACACATCGACGCTAATCGCAATCGTTATTGTAGCTTAACACACAAATGCATCTCAAGCTGAGGTTGAAAATCTTTGCTGTCTTTTTTTTTTTTTTTCCTTCCCTTTTAATAATAATTATAGGTGGTTTAAATTGCCCAATATGCATAAATTGATAAGATTGTTTGGTGGGTCATGTGAGATATTTCTAAGTTAATTGGTGCAATGGTTTCAATATTTCTCATCTCCAATAACCAAAGACAACCTTTTTCTTCTTTTTATTTTTTTTAGGCAAAAACCAAAGACAACCATTGCTTGATGGTAAATCTTTTTCATCCTTCTTATAGTATATTGAAAAAAATATTTAGCTTTAAATGTTTATATTTATTCCCGTAGTTTTCTTTGGCATTGAGTTATATTTGATAGTAATTACTTTTATCAATTTGTGACTCCAATTTTAATTGTGTCATATTATTGACTAATTTAAGCAATTTCTACTTTAAATTTCCTTACAGTTGTTTGGTACACCACTTAATCCTGGATAGGGGAGGATGTTTTCATGTTCTAGAGTGAAAAGGAGGATGAATCTCCTACATAAAACTTCTCTTCAAGTATGAGCTTTAGTTATTAAATACAATCACATGAACAAGGTGATATAAATCGGTAGGACCCAAAAAAATAAGGCATGATTCAATGATTAATATATAGAAGAGGACATTCAAGTAAAGGAAAGATAGATGTACTAATACTAATAATGAAATAGAATTCTAAATTTCATCATATTAATTGATCAACCATTTATAGACCATATATATATATATATATATATATGTATGTATAAATATGTACATCCTCAAAAAATCATAATTATTAAGCAAGCTTAAATAAAATCAATTAAGAAATTAGCACCAGGTCTTATTACATAAAAAAGGAAAATTATGGCAACAATATCATTGAGGTGAAAAAGCAAACATGTTAATTGAGCATATGGAGAAATAAACCACTATAATTATTATTATTATTTTTTTTTCAATTCCTTCTTTCACTTAATAATCTCATTATCATGTGAGTGCTTATGGGAACATCATTTCAACTTTGCGTTCACTTTGTTCTTTTTAGTTAGTGAAAATATCCTCATGTTATAATCAACACATTCCTTTATTTCACTTAATTTTGGATAGTTAATGTCCTAATTGATTACACATAATTAGTAGCGGTTATATTTTAAGTAATGAGTATTGTCCCCAATATAACATGGCAATGGATTTGCTATCAACCATAACGAAACATCCAAAATAGTGGAACTAGTAAACAAATGTCCCAATTTATATTATGTGGCTAAGTATTACCTTCCAATTGATCGGACATCATTGGGAAAACATTATGTGAACAATAAATATTCATCTTCATAAATTATGTGCTTATTAGGATAGAATAATAAATCAATCAAATGAAAACAAGAACATAGTAAGCTGTATGTTGTTTATACTTGGAAAAAGACCCAAAGAGATAGAGTAGATGCTAGTTATTTGTGATAATCCACTCAGTATTTGATATGATATGTCTAGTCACCCTGTAGCCTCTTATTGAAAGGATCAAATTAGTTTGGTCTCGACTTTCATGTCATTGGATTGATGACCTAAGTGAGGTCACGCATCGAGTTAGTGTATTGGGAAGAAGCCATAGGTAGTTTATACAAGCAGAATAGGATACTTGAGTTTAAGATTCATTATCTAAACTTTTTGAAACAACAGAATAAAAAACCAAAAGACCATTTCAAACTTCATACTTATGGATTTTTCTGCGAATACTCCTTAAGAAGTTTCAAAATTTTGTGTTAAATTAAGACAAACCAATTTTTTCTCTCAAGTATACTAAAACTACTTATATTTTTAACGTATTGTTCTTAAATAGATGGCATCTCAATTTCAACAACAAACCTTCACTACTCTCGGGAGTCCATATAAATCCTAAAATACCGTGTTAATAGAGAGGGTCAATTATCTAACTATTTTTCATCCTAGAATATGGGGTAGTAATACCATGTCAATATTACTAGTGGGCATTAATAAGCTATGAATAGCATAGGTAGATAAAAAACATGTTGAGGTTACAATGCTTGAGAGGTTTTCAGTAACATTCCTTACATCCCAAATTTCTGCCTGCATATTTCTCCTTGCAAGTTGCAACTTAAAGTAAAGTTTGTGAGACAACAACTTTCCAAAATCTTCGACAGAGCTACTTTCAGCACCATGATTTCTTAATGCTTTATGATGTTGTCCATGACGTTTATGGCATCACCATCCAATGCTCTTTTTGTTACCATTAAGCATAATTGCATATTGTAAAGCTTGTGTGGAAACTTAATCTGGTGAGTTAAACAAGTTCCTCGTTTAATTTCACCCCTCGACTATTTAGGATTACTGCTAGCTCAACTTTTATTTTTTTAAAAAGATTTCTCTAGTGATGGGTGGTCATCAACGTCTAATAAACATTGCTAAACAACAAATAAACGTAGAAAAACCTTATTAGTATGTGGCAAAAAGTTTTACTACATTTCAAAGTATAAACATAGCAATGATAAGAAACGTGACAAAACGGATAGGTCATCTGCCACATTTTGCTGTATTTGCACATAGCTAAAAATTAACTATAAATGCAAACCTACTACTTGCTACGTTTAGATGATGTCTATATGATGTATTTAATCACATTTACATGTGGCAAAAGATGATTGCTATTACGTATACTATGATTTGCTACGTATAAACGTGACAAAATCTACATTGTAAGCCATGTGTAAACATGACAAATGGTATTTAGTACTTCATATTTACAATTTGATTTAGTTTATTATGTAGGTTTATATACGTTTACATGTTGCAAAAGGTATTTCTTATATGGTTTAACATGTTTGAATGTGGCTAAAACTAAGTCATAAGTAATATGTAAATGTGCCAGATTGTTAGGACTATTATGAGCCAAATGTTGTTTGATAGATTCATTATCACCTATACTTAGCTATTTCAATCACCCCCGTTTAACCTATAATTTACTTTGATATTTCATTACATCTATTTAACTATAAGTGACATTTCAATCACTCGTTTAACCTATAATTTAAACCCATTATTTCAAATGATTCAATACTCCATGAAGTTGTCTTGCTTCATAGTAAGTAACATTTCAAAGTTTAAATACTGATAATTGACAAAAAAATGCTTAAAACTTCACTAAATACTACCAATATGTCTTTTATATAAACACACTATAATACAAATTACTCAAAGCTCATAACAATATCCATAGCTATACTGTGAATAGAATAAATATGTCAAAAATATAGATGAAGTTCTTGAAACTTCATCACATTTAGTTTTCAACATTAGATGACTACTTGTCTAAAAATCTATATATATTTTTAATTTTCCTTATCTCTTCTAGCATCATCATCCCTCTCACTATTGCTTGCATCTACAAGTCCTGTTACATCACGCATAAAGCAATGAGTACAAGAAAATGTAATTAATTAATTAAAACCAAAAAAATCCATTAAGTGTGTATTCATTAAAAAAGAGAAATTCAAAAATTATAGTGACAGTTACTTAAAAATTTTTGAGGTTTCAGTGCCATTGGCAAAGGCTAGCTCAACTTAGTGCAAAAGATGAATACCTTTAATACCATATGTTGATATGCATTTAAATTAGTTTATTGTGTTGATGCAAAGCAATATATACCTCATGGAAATGCTATTTGATGTTTCTTGGTTGTTAGTATTTGCTAAATGCTGGGTAAACCTGCATTAATTACAACTACCAATTCCATTATATCAGGATTGCTTTGGCTATACCAGGTCTATTAGATATAGGGTGAACATTTTGACTTGGTTTGGCAATGCTTGAGAATTTATATGCTGCTTTAGCTAGGGAAACTCTGGTCCTTGTTAAAGTTGGAAACTAGAAGTCTGGTTTATGGCTTTTATCTAGATGCTTTCCTTTCTTTTACTATTATTATTGGTTGGTCCCAAAAATACTTACCATCTTAATAGTGGTGCAATCATGAAAAATAAATTTAGCCAAAATATCAGTGCACACACATTTGCCAAAATATTTGTTAAAACGACCAATTGTAAGTTGCAAAGTACTTTCCAACCTTTGAAATCCGATAGATAAGTCATGGGCAAAAACTTTGTCCACTTTAGCCACACCACTTAAGAGGATCAAATCAGAGAACCACCAAACACCAACTTTGTCCAATGTAGTTTCTTGCAATTGATTCCACTCAGCACACATAAGACACTAGTCATACTCATTATCTGCTTAGATGGTTTTAGAAGACATACCTGTGGGGCTTGGTGGGAGTTTGATTCATTGTCAATTGAACACCATAATCAACTTTGAAATAAAACTCGAAGTTCCATCATTTGATAGCCATAGAAAATTATGCTTATGTTTTGGCTGGCAATGCTATGTAACCCTCCACACTGTCCTTCAAGAAGGAAAAGAAAAGAAAAAGATTCAGTTGTAAATAAAAATTCTCTAAGCCATCTCTATCCTATGAATGACAAACAGCCAAAACATGTCATTCTTGGAGCAAAGTTTCTTACCCAGTCTAAAAGAAGTCACCATATATTTTGTTCACTTCTTCAATAGTTTCATCAAGATCACCATTGTGTCATGTACTAGTTAACCAAACATAAGAACAGTTTAAGGATATTGTATTAATTGTCATTGAATGCAATGCTGGTTAGCATGCTAGTGTCTCTGTAGTATAAACCTTACCTATGACCTATCACAAAATTGAATAATAATACCTCACCAAATTGAATAACAGTACCCTCCTCTTTTTCCAACTAAAATATTTTCTCTCCTATTCATTTTATTCTCATTCAAATTACAAAAGCATGATAAAGAAAAAAATTTAGATAGTAGTCTGAATTAAAGTTGCTCTAAAATGTGCAGAACATTGTGGCATCCAAATAGCGTGAAGTGCATCACTTAAGTGCCTACTACTAAAAATTGTATTGACACCAGGCCACTATGAAATATTTAACCTCTCCTTTATGGACAACAGGAAGCTTTGGGGAATCTAAGAGCTGCTAAAATTTCCACTATTCCACTGCTTAATAGACTGTTATTTTCTTGTCCCCTATTAAAACGGATTGATTTAGCATCCTGATTTTACATTATGAAACAGCTTGATTTAATGGAAAGTAAAAAATTGTTTAAGACATGATGCTAATTTCACCTTCATATGTATATAAGAAAGTCTCCAAATCAAGGTAATCTTTCTTATAATATGACAGCAAAAGGAAAACAAACAAGACCTTACCACCCTGAAATACACAAAACTATTGTGCGCAGCTCGAGATAAAGTGTCTAGTACTTCAAGGAAATAAATCCAACAGATCTGAAAAAAAATATCCAAGCTATGACTGTAGCAAGTGAGGCATAGAATTTGAGGATAGCCTCAATTGGGAAGCTGTGGCAATCTATGGAATTTCGAAGTTTTTTTTCTTTTTTTTTTATTATTTTTTAAGTAATGCTTAACAGGAATATTTTCCGAACCAGTTTAATAAATGTAGACCGAATATAACATGACAAGTTAAATTTTTTCTCAGTACATCTAGACTAAATAGACCATTTCATGTGAAAAAAGCTAAACCTTATACGTAAGGCCAAGTAGCAAAAAGGGGCAGTAGCTAGGATGTAGATACTTCGCAAATCTATGCAGACTTAATTCTAAGTAATTACTTTTCTTGGGTAAGTAATTCCAAGTTCTTATTTATGAAGACAATCATGATAACATAAAAGAGAGTAGAAAATAATAAAGGGTATCAATAAACTTTTCACTGAAATTTTAAGCATTTAGTCAAGACTTCTAAAAAACAGTTAGCTTGGTATTATTCTTAATTTTGCTTAGGAATTAGGGTTGTCATGAATCGCCAAGTTGTTTTCATCACTAAACAGATGATTCTTATTTTCATTTCAGGAAATTTAGAGTGAGGAGACAACCGTGGTAATGTAAAAGAGGACCTATAATTGAATGTTATAAAATACCATTTCCATATGCCATTTCTTGATAGAAAAAGTATTAAAGGAACAAGAAAATACCATCAATTTTTTTAAAACCCTATGCAGTGAGTTAGGGTCCGAAGCCATTCCATTCAATTTACAAAAACGTTGATGAAATATGGCACATTCCTTACTTTAATGAAAGAACAGTTAAATTACAAGCAATTTCAAGGAATCATTTGTTTATTGCTGTCTCATGGTTGGATGATGGAGTTCCAGCATATAGTTTACTCATCTAAACTACTCAGCTGAGGCTAAAAGCCACCATAAGAAGTTTGAACAAGAAGCTACAGGCACTAAGGGCAAATTATATAAGAAAATGACAATAGCGAAATTAAATTAAAGACCAAGAAAACCAGGGACATCAAAATTAAAGAATAAAACTATAGGATAAAAATTATAGTATAAAATACACAATAGAATAAAACCTTTTCTTAACTCCGAAAAAAGAAAAAAAGGATTGAAACCCTAAATTAATTGAAGGTTAATGGATAAATTTTCTTACCTTGGCCATCACCTGCTGTTGCTCCAATAGGTGAATGGATTCACAACGCCCAACAAAGAAGATACCATGGTCGTCCCTCACAACGCCTAGGGAGAAGAATACGGGTGTTTTGTCCAGATCAATAGGGTGTCAGAGAGAGAAATTCCATAAGAGCGAGGGAGAGAGACAACCACCATGTTTTAATGAAGGAAAACCAATGCGCAACAGAGAAAATTACTTACCTTAGAGTGTGGTATAGCTAAGAGAGATATGGGGAGAGAGAGGGACAAAGAAGGATGGGGCCTTTCCCAGCTGGTGAAGAGAGAGACGACCGCCAGGGCATTTGTCGAATGAGTGACGAGGAGAGAGAGAGAGAGAGAGAGAGGGAGAGAAGAAGGAAAGCATTGCACGTTTGAGATGGGGAATTAGGTTTTGTAATTTTACTTCTAATATATATATATATATATATATATATATATTTTTTTTTATGAGATGAGTTGTAAAATTCGAGTTACTTGGGGGAAATTTAGCCTTTGTGGTAATTGAACGGTTTGAAAATGTCACAAATCAAATTACATAACGACATATTTTACTCTCGATTACAAATGTCGCAAATAATCTATTTTATACAACGTATAGTAAACATGACTAAAATATATAAAAATTAGCTATGTTTGCAAAATTCGTCCAAGATTAATTTTGTTGTAGTAATAAATTGCACAATCCACCTGCTAGTAGGTTGAATTTCAAATACCTTATTTGCCAAATTATTTAAAATGTTCATTAATCATCTCTAGATTTCACAACTGATTTCCCTAGAAACTCTTAAGCCTTTGTAATTTCATATTACTTTGTAAAGAAACTTAAACATTTTATAATTCCTCCAATATTTCGCAAATCTATTGTAAAGGTATGGAAATGACTAATATTCTTCCATATCTAGTAAAATTGATACAACTCGATAATTTATCTAAATTTCGATCATTAAGGTAAGGCAATAGCGCAAAATTTGAAGAGGGAAATTAGGAATTCATGTGCATCAAATTGTCCAAGTTTATGAAGAATAGAAGTGCTGAGGAAAGGGCACATGAGGAATGCATGTATTTAAAATTTGTGGAAGTATGTATGTGTGTACAAAGCGAAGTTCGTTGGCTGCACACTCAAGAAGAGAGGACAAGTCATCTATATGAGGCTACATGCGACGTTGGCTACTACTCGAGAAACTGGAAGTTGTCGTCAATTGTGCAAGTGCAGAGATATATCGTTGTTCTTAGTTCCATTGCATCTCTGTTTTATTTCGAATTGCCTACAAGTCGAGCTTTTACGGCACCTGTAAAAGAAATCTAAGAGGGAGGAAACTTATAAAATGAGAAAGATTAAAAAAAGAAAGGAAGAAAAGAAGAAGTAGAAGAAGAAGAAGGGGCTGAATCTTCATCATTTATTTGTACAATGATGCAACTTGCGATCAAGATTGTGATCTTTCTTATTAAAGAAAAGTACAAAAAAAATTTTAATATTTACTTATTTATACGAATCAATCTTTAACCTTTTATTTAGTTAATTTTAGTTATCAACGTTTTAATAAATTTATAAAAAAATCCGTCCATTGATTTTTTCGTTATGTATGAACACATTGAGGACTAAAATAGACTAAATAAAAAAAGGTTAAGTATTGATTCGTACATACAGATAAACGTTAAGAACTGATTCGTATATATAAGTAAATATTAAGGACTTTTTTGTACTTACGTGAACTAATTGTATATTGATACGTGTTCATAGCAAAAGAAAATTTAACAGAACTAATAAAAAAACTTATTTAATATAACTTGAAAAGATTGAGAACTAAAATTGATTAAATAAAAGATTAAAGATTAATTCATAAAAACGTAAAATATTAAGAATTTTTTTATACTTTCCCCTTTTTATTATCAAAAGGAAAGAGGTGCATGCACAATAGGATCTTGCTAATAAACATTAAAAAAAAAAAAAAAAAAAAACCACAGAAGGATACACGAGGAAATTAAATATACATGACTTATTGATGACAATCAACACAAGACATAATGAATCTTTTTTCGTGTATTAGAGAGTGCTTGTTTGTTTCAATAGTTGCATACATCTTCAATTTAGCAATAATCTTGAGTATCTTCACCACAAGTCTTAGTAAAGGTTGTTTGGCTTTTGATTATAATAGTTTAATGAAAGCTACTCCTCAGCCTTACAAGTATGATCAGGAAAGAGTGGGAATCATGTGTATTACATAATAATGATTTTGTTTGTTTTCAACTTCCTTATAAATACGGACATCCTCAAACTTGCAAAACCATGTAAAATCCTCTTTCTCTCCTTCTTCGATAACAAAGAATCATTTTATAGACCATCCCTTTTTTTTTTTTATCTTTTCTTTCACCTAAATCCTTTCTAGAAAAAAAAGAAAAAAGTTCAAGTGTGAGGAACAAGTCATTGTTGGCATTTTCTAGCAATTAGTTATAAGAAAATGGGTAGATGGCTTAATAGATGCCAACACTTTCCTCCCACCGTCAAGTACCATGTAAGTTTATTCTTCATTTTATTGCATATACATGTGCGCGCAAATACACACACGTATGTATATATATATATATATATATATATATATATATAAACCAAATAATATAAACCAATTTTGGATAAAAATACATATCTAAATGCCTGGTTGTCCTAATTTTATTTATCTCTAGTCACATTCAAACAATAATCAATGTAATGATGTGATATATTAATGTGTTCAACATTGCTAATGTAAATAGAAATGAGAAGGGACACTATTGAGATAGAGCATTTGGAACAACACAAAATACGCAACTAAGTGGTAAGTATGTTGACCATGACTTGTACTTATATGGATATTTGTTTTTTTATACATTATAATGAATATAAAATCAATAAAACTATATAGAAGTCTCAAAATCAGCTTATTCTATATTCTAATTTAAGAGAAACCAAAGTGATAACAAACTACAAAATCTCTCTAATTTATGTAAAACATCTCTTTAGGCTTACACCCAACCATATACTATCTACAAAAAACTCAAGTAACTACATATCCTCTTTAGTGTCTCATAAAATTTTCTTTTGTTGCCTTACAGAAATTACTTATGATACAAATATATGATATGGAATTTCTCTTCTTGTGATACTTTAATTGTCATGACCCTACAAGGAGTCTAGTAGGAATACCTAAAATTTTCATAACATGTATGTACCCATGATATGAAAACCGCTTTGCAAGTTAGAGATTGTAAGACTCTAAATGATTAATCACTAAGGTTACTGATTTTTAAGTAATTAATTTACTGTAAAATACAAATATAAATAACTATGGGTGTCCGATATCCCATAATTCCTCAGAACCGTAAAGAATCGGTATCCCCTACCAAATAATAAGACAGGATATACCAATATTACAAAAGAAATACAAGAAAAATTAAATTATCAACAAAGATTGCTTATGTATCATCTAAAGAGTACTTAGCTATTCCTAATATTAAAATATATATCTTCATCTCACACTCGGCACTCGAGACTTATCCCAATCCCAATGTAAGTAGATCTGCAAAAGAAACTATGAGGGAGTGAGCATATAACAGCTCAGTGAGTTCGTTCCTCACCGCTACCATTCAAGTAAGTTATCATACATTATTATCACATATGCAAGCAAGCTATTTACATAAAAAATGAATGCAGGCGTGATGAATGCAGGTATGATAAATGCAAGCAACATATCCATAGGAGTCCGGAACTATGGAAGGTGTAGAATTACGTCATCTACACTTCGATTATCCTCTGTACTTACCCGCATAGGGCATCTCAGCTTACCCGCATAAGGCTACCTAAGGGCCTCACTCCCTAGGCTGCACTCGACTATTACCTTAGTCGAGAAAGAAAATTTCAATTCAAATAGGGGGATTCCATTATAGGACTATCCACCCTCCAAGGCCTCTTAGGTACAACTTGTGAGTTCATCTCGCAAGCCAAAATTAACTAAGGCCTTATAGGCACAATAAAGCGAGTCCTCTCGCTATCAAGTGGAGAACCCATGCTAACTTTACCTTAATGATAAAATATCATTTTTAGCACTACAGTCCTTATCAAAATCGTACAAAATACATTTAAGATTAGGAAATCTTTTTCCAAAAATACCCTTTTTAATATTTTGCAAAGCTAGCACTCTCTAACCATACATTTACTAGGTCATAGACATGCGATGAATAGAACAAGTTATTTGAGTCAGATATTTATATTTATCAATTTAAAAAAAAAGTGATCACATAAATGATGGCATACGAGCAGAACAGTAATTCAAACATACAAGCAACAGCAAGCAGCAAAACATCATATGAATAATACGCACAAGCAAGTAGCAAGTCATTAGAACTCTCTCACTTGGATTATTGCTCATTCTCCAAACCTTTGGGGTTTCCAGAACTCGATATTGAACACCTAGAATATAATAACACTTATAAGTATTCTGTAAAGTCAGACTCCTTAGTTAACTAAAAGTCTACTGTAGTTTATCTAGTTTCTCAATATACCCAAAGTCTTATATTTATAAGGTTTATCATACTCAATGGAGTTAAGAGTAACTATTTTCTTATATTTGTAAGCTATGAGACTTCTTCTATGTATTTTGTAACTTTTTCGTTTTAGTTCGGATCGTTATGAACTTATAATCCATTTTGATGTTTTCGAGCGTATTTTTTCGTAACGAGGTCTGTTTTGGATGTTGTGACTCGCAATTTGAATTGTAACATAAAAATATCACAAAATTTATTATTTTAGTTTAAAAATTATAAAATACTAATTTTAGTTTTTTCTAAATATATTTATGATTTAATAATTACTTAAACCATAAAATTGATATTTTTATTATTTTAAACATATTTTTCCTATTTTTGAGATTTTTAGCTTTATTATGATTATATTATTAGTATGACCTTATTATTTTTATTATTTCTTATTTTCGTATTATTTATGTACTTCATGATTTATACATACA
>JAMXBB010000004.1:118892767-118983878 GCA_024138015.1 Lumnitzera littorea | reverse complement strand
AGAGCAATGGACGACTTATATGTAAGTTCTTCAGCTGCTGCCATAGCTAAGAACAAAGGTGCACATTTTGCTCCCTCTTCTCCCAGTCACCGCGAGGTAGGTAGAATCTACTTTACCTCAATTAATGATTTACCATGAATTGCATGTATTGGAACATAAGGGGCATAGCGAATGGTAGGTCTTTGAAACGACTACACAGACTGATCATATTAAATAAGTTGCAGCTGGTTATGATTAGTGAACCAATGACCACCAACTGTAACTTAGAAAAAGTGGCAAAATCACTAAACTTTAAAAATTTTAGATCTAATTTAAACTCGAAAATCTGGATTTTTTGGCATGATAATCTAGAATGCAACTGTTTATATGATGCTGAACAATTTGTTCACCTGTCATGTCGGTTAAATAACTCATTTTATTTTCAAATCACTGTGGTATATGCGAAATGCTCAAGATCAAGTCGTAGAGATCTGTGGGAGGGTTTGGAGTCCATATCTGATCAGAATAACTGTCCTTGGTTAGTTTTAGGTGACTTCAATGCTGTTCTATCTCCACATGAGAGAAAAGGCTGCTCAAAAAATGATGAAGGATCAAGCTTAGATTTTAAGAATTGTATTAATAGATGCCAATTAGCGGATGCTGGATTTAGGGGATGTCCATTCACTTGGTCTAGAAAGAAAAGCCATGTTAGATTAGATAGAGCTCTGGTTAACAATGAATGGACTGTCAAATTTGAAAGTTTTAATGTAACTCACCTCAATAGAACATGCTCGGACCATGCGCCTCTCTTCGTGGAATTTTCAAACAAAGTTGGAGCAAGGGGTTGTAAGTTCAGATTTCAGAATATGTGGACGAGGCACCACTCATTCCTCAATTTAATGGAGTCATCATGGAATGCTGACTGCAACTATAAAGGATTAACTAGATTCCAAATTAAATTACAAAGATTAAGTCATTCTCTAGCTAAGTGGAATAGAGAGGTGTTTGGCAACATACACAAAAAAGTCAAGGAGGCTGAAGAACGTGTTAATGAACTAGAAAAAAAGAATATGCTTAATGGACAGGAAGAATCATATATAAATTTACAGAAAGCGAAAAAGGAACTCGTGGAACTGATTGAACAAGAAGATATTTTTTGGAAGCAAAGAGCCAAAGTGAAGTGGCTGAGAGATGGGGACAAAAACACAAAATACTATCATGCTGTTGTCAAAGAAAGGAGAGTCAAAAATGTAATCACAAAAATAAAGGATAGCAGTGGTTCTTGGATTGTCGGGGAGGACCTCGGTCCTTCTGCTGCAAATTTTTTTAAAGACCTGTTATCTAGAGACAGTGAAGTAGAGCCATTTAATTGTCCCAGTTGGGTCTCCAAGATTATTAGTGAGGAGGAAAATAAGAAGCTGGTGTCCGCTCCTACAGTTGAAGAGGTCTCTAAAGTGATAATGGAACTGGAAACTGATTCGGAGCCGGGGCCAGATGGTTTCGGAGGGATGTTCTATAAACACTGCTGGGAGGTTATCGGGAAGGATTTCTATGAAGCAGCAATAGAGTTTTTTGATGGCTTCCCTCTTCCCAGATTTTATACAGCAGCCACCATAGTCTTAATCCCGAAATCAAACACTCCTACTCAATGGAAAGACTTCAGGCCAATCAGTCTTTGTAATACATCATCTAAAATTTTTTCAAAAATCCTTGGCAACAAACTTAGTGATATCCTTCCTAGAATTATCACTCTTAATCAATCAGGATTTGTGAAAGGGAGGAACATCCTTGACAACATTCTTCTGGCCCAAAACTACTGTATGATTTAAATAGAAGAGTCAGAGGAGGTAACATTATCATGAAACTTGATATGGAAAAGGCATATGATAGGATTGACTGGGTCTTTCTTTTTTCTATGCTTGATAACTTAGGATTTCACTGGAAGTTTACATACATGGTTAAGAGGATTCTGTGCAATAGCTGGTTTTCAGTGCTAGTCAATGGGAAATGTTCAAGTTTCTTTCAATCCACTAGGGGTCTGAGGCAAGGGGATCCCCTTTCTCCCTCACTCTTTATCATTGCTGCAGAATATCTAGCAAGGGGATTAGACTCCCTCTTTAATAGATTCAGCTCAATAAGGTTCAGGACATCATCTCAACAGTGGATTTCCCATCTCAGCTTTGCTGATGACTGTATTCTGTTCTTGAATGGTGCATCTCCTTCTGTCACAAAAGTTATAACATTCCTTAAACATTATGAAAGAGTCTCGGGTCAAAAGATCAATATTCAGAAGAGCTCAATTTTAATTCCCGATAAATTTAAATCAGCTACCAAAAGGAAGATCAAAACAATTACTGGGATGAAAACTCAAAATACACCAATGGTATATCTTGGATGTCCATTGGTGGTCGGCCCCAAAAAACGACAAGTATTTGATGCCATTTTTGAAAAAGTCTCTAATAAAATTAATCATTGGTCCTCCCTGTGGTTATCAGCTGGGGGTAGAATCTGTCTCATAAAAAGTGTACTAACTTCACTTCCTTTATTCCTGTTCCAAGCTTTTAAACCCCCCATATGGGCTATTAAAAAATTAGAGAGCATGTTTGCTAGCTTTCTTTGGGGAGACTCGAATGAATCCAAATCGACGCATTAGGCTGCTTGGGGGAAACTATGTCTTCCCACGAGTGAAGGTGGAATAGGAATTAGGTCTATGAGAGAGTTTTCACAAGCCTTGGTGGAAAATAAGGAATGAAACATCTATTTTCACAGAGTTTATCAGCTCCAAATATCTGAAAGGGAAACATCCAAACGAAATGGTGGCTTCAATGGACTCTTCTCCTCTTTGGAAGAGGATTTTAAGGGCTAGGGAGTTAGGTGAGAAATACATTTACCATGGTTTGGGGAGGGGCGAAATAAGTTTTTGGTATGATCAATGGCACCCACGAGGTCACCTATTTCAACTAACACGAGTAACGTATCCAAGGATTTTAGTCAAAGACCTTTGGATTAATAACCAATGGGATAAGGACTTAATAGAAAGGATTCTTCCCAGTGAATACAGAGAAGAGATGTTGTCCTTATCCATTACCCATGGGGCTAAGGATACAGTCATTTGGAAAGAGTCTCCAGATGGTCTTTTTTCAGTCTCCAATGCCTGGAACTTAATCAGAAGGAGAGCTAATGAATCGATTATCTGCCCTCTCTTCTGGAATAAATTTCTCCCAACTAAGATTTCATTTTTCATATGGAGAACTGTGAGGTCTTTCATTCCTACAGATGATAAACAATGCGCGTGGGGAAGATTAATGGCTTCTCAATGTGTGAACTGTCTTTCTGAATGTGAGTCTATTGCACATGTACTCTTAAAATGTAATTATGCAAAGGAAGTTTGGAACGGTATTGGTAAAATTTTTGGAATTTTACCTTTCCCTAATATTAATCATATAGATGTAATGCTAAAATATTGGAAAAGTAAGACGGGTAATATTTCAAACCACATTAGGACATTTGTGCCATCAATTACAGTGTGGCACATCTGGGGTGAGAGAAATAATCGAAAACACAGAAATTTAAGGAAGAATGCAAATGTGATTGTTAATGATATTATTAATGATTTAATAATGTTCGGGAAGGCATGTCCTCTATCTAAGAAACAAATCAAGGATGACGAGTTAATTTTTAAGAATATAACCTATAGTAGAAACAAAGCAATTCGTAAAATCACTACATGGAATGCTCCTCCCCCCAATGTGGTGAAACTCAATGTTGATGGCAGCCTCGCTAATGGCAAAGGGGGGGGAGGTGGTATCTTAAGAGACTCCAAAGGTAAATTCTTATAGGGATTTGGATTCAAAACCGAATCTAAGTCTATTGATATTATTGAACTACATGCTCTTAAAAAAGGTCTAGAGTTATGCAGGAAGTACAATGTAAAGAACATATGCATTGAGACAGACTCCCTGGTTGTGTCCAAATGGCTTTCCTCAGAAGTAACAAGGTGGGATTTCTGGAATGATATTTCATGGGCAAGGAAGATGATCAAGGAAGTTAAAGCACAGGTAACACACATCCTAAGGGAAAAGAATAAGGCTGCGGATTGGATAGCCAAGGATGCTCGGGGGAGGCAAGAGGATTTCACATTACTCCATTTTGAAGGCTTGTCTCCTGATTTGAAAATAATCCTCAAAAAAGATTTAGATGGTTTGTAGCATTGTAGTAGTTTTAATGCATAGCTAGTTCCTTCTAGTTACCAATCTCATTGTAAGGGGAGTAGTACTCCCTTGTTTATTTTCTGCAAACATAACAATGTAAGGGATGTAGTACATCCTTATTCATATTTTCATGCAGGTCAAATATGTAACAAAGAGTTTGGGTATAAGGCCCCCTCTTCATTGTAAATCTTTAATTATTAATAAAATTGGGGCTGCCGACCCCCCCATACCCCCCCGGTAATCGGGTTTTGCCAATTAAAAAAAAAAAAAAAAACCCCAAACCCTAAACCCCAACCCCCAAACCCCAAACCCCAAACCCTAAACCCCAAAACCCCAAACCCTAAACCCTAAACCCTAAACCCTAAAACCCTAAACCCCAAACTCGAACCAGGAACCCTAAACCCTAAACCTTAAAAAAACCTTCAACTCTTAAAAAAAAAAACCCTAAACCCTAAACTCTAATCGTCCCTACTGTTACATCGAAGAGCTGCTGTTCAACAGTTCTTTACTGCTGCATCTTATCTAGACTGTGTTGGACTAATTATGATTATTTAGATTGATTCCTTCTCATAATTCGTGTTGCTTTTGAAAATATTGTACTAAAATCTATTGAGATAGGATTGCTATGCATGAATTTTTTCGTTCTTTCTTCTCATCATGTCGGAGTCTATTGATAAAGAAATTGCAGATATGTCCAAGAATGATGGAGGACTTGCTGCTTCTCCTCATAACTTTATGAAATCCTTTGCACAAGTAGTTGGGTCTAGTGTTCCTCAACAAGGATCTATTCTAAGACTAAAAAAAGCCACTACTTTCAAAGGAAAACCGGCTGTCATTCTCAATGAAGAGGAAATCGACAATCTTTGCCTTCCTCTTAGATTTGCGTTGGTTGGTTCTTTCTCATATTCTTGTCCTTATATGCAGGAAACCAGAGAATTTTTTGTTACTAGGGGGCTTAAAGGTCATGTGGAGGTTGGTCTCATCAATCAAAGGTAGATTCTTATCTAACTAACTTTGCAAGAAGACTACACTAGGATTTAGGAAAGGGAAATGTGGATGATTAATTCATCCTTGATGAGAGTGGTAAAGTGGTCTCCTTGTGCTCACTTTAACAAGGAAAGTTCCATAGCTCTAGTATGGGTTGCTTTCCTTAATCTCCCTATTCACTTTTATGAAAAATCAATGTTGTTTGCTTTAGCTTTAGCTTCGGCTTTTAGGACACCATTAAAACTTGATGAACCTACTGTAAATGTATCTAAGCCATCAGTTGCTAGGATTTTGGTTGAAGTTAATGTATCTAAAAAATGTAAGGAACGGATTTGGATTGGTACTAAAAGGGATGGATACTATCAACATGTTGTTTTCGAAAATCTTCCATTTTACTGCTCAGGTTGCTTCAAAATGGGTCACTCCATAGAGAAATGCACTGCTAATTCAACTTTTCATAAAGGAAAAAATAAGGAACCTTCGAAAACAACATTAGTAAAGGATGTAAACTTGCAATCTAAGACGGAAAAATTGAATAAGCCTAAACAAATTTACGTCCCTAAAACTATTACTGAGGCTCTTGGAAAAGGTAAATCTACTATTGATGTGGGTCAATGTTCGAAAACAGATTTTCCTCTTGAGAATTGTTATGTTATTGATAGTGCAACTGATAAGGTGGGACAAGGATTCAAAACTGATACTTCTCATGAGAATGAATGCTATCCTATAAATGATAATGTTATAGATTAGGTTGTTCATGTAGAGGGTAGTGCTTCTATGTTGCATCCTGATTCTGCTACAAAAATTAATAAGGAAAATCTTACTAATGATCTCGCCACTGCATCAGTAGATGTTCCTTTGGGACCTGAAGTTAACTCCAAGGAGTTGCAATTCAAAGGTAATCCTCCTCTCCCAGATGATACTCCTTGTTCTTTAAATGGTGTTTCAGATGACATTCCAAGCAATGGATCATTCGAGGGACAATTCAAGCAAGTTGAGTTAGATGAATCAGATGAAAGTTCAAATGCTGAATATGATTTTAATTATGATCCTACTCTAAAAGTCATGAAAGGAAAATCAAAGGATGATCTTTTTGTAAGCATTCCATCTCCTTCTCTTGCGAAGGTTAAAGGTACACATTCATTTCCTTCTTCTCCTATTCACCATAGGGCAAGTAAATCAATTTTTTCTCCTCCCGCTAGTTCATCATGAAGTGCATGTTCTGGAATATTAGAGGTTTAGTTAATGGTAGATCCCTGAAACGTCTTCATAAACTCTCTATTATTCATAAACTGCAAATGGTAATGATTTGTGAGTCTATGACTTCAAGTTGCAACATGGAAAAGGTGGCAAAATCCTTAAATTTTAAAAACTTTATATCTAATTCAAACTCGAAAATTTGGATGTTTTGGCATGACAGTTTGGTTTGTAGTTGTTTGGTTGATGCTGAGCAGTTCCTCCATTTGTCGTACTGCTTAAAATCTAGCTTTACTCCCTTTCATATTACTATTGTGTATGCAAAATGTTCATGGTCAGGTCGTAAGGATCTGTAGGGAGGAATCGAGTCCCTTGTTGGTCAAATTGATTGTCATTGGATGATCTTAGGTGATTTTAATGCTGTTCTGTTGCCTCATGAAAGGAAAGGTTGTGTGAAAAATGATGCTGGTTCGATGCAAGATTTTAATGAGTTTATTGCTAATTGTCATTTATCTGATGCTGGATTTACTGGTAATCCATTCACTTGGTCAAGGACTAATATTCATGTTAGGTTAGATAGGGCACTGATTAATGCTGAATGGACTTCCAAATTTGATTTCTTCAGTATATCTCACCTTAACAAAACATGTTCTGATCACACTCCTCTTCTTATGGAGTTCTCAAATAAATAAAAAAAAAAGGGGGGGGGAACTAAATTCGGATTTCAAATCATGTGGACCAGGCATCATTCTTTCATAGAACTTATTGAATCATCTTAGAATGCTGATTGCAACAGTAAAGGTCTTATTAAATTCTAACTAAAGCTACAAAGACTTAAAAATTCTCTTATGAAGTGGAATAAGGAGGTGTTTGGAAATATACACAAAAAAGTAAAAGAGGCAGAGGAACTAGTAAATGATCTTGAAAAATCTTATATGCTGGATGGTCAGGAAACCTCTTACATAAGTTTACAGAAAGCTAAAAAAGAATTAATCGAATTAATCGAACAAGAAGACATGTTTTAGAAACAAAGATCAAAGGTTAAGTGGTTAAATGATGGTGATAAAAACACAAAGTATTTTCATGCTGTAGTTAAAGAGAGAAGAGTTAAAAACACAATTTCTAAAAAAAAAGACAACAATGGTAATTGGGTTGAGGGAGATGGACTTGGTCCATCTGCTATCAATTTTTTTAAAGACTTGTTAACAAAAGATTTTGAAGTTGATTCATTTCAATGTCTTAGTTGGGTGTCGAAAATGATTAGTGAAGAGGATAATAATATGTTGACTGCTATCCCAACCTTTGAAGAAGTTACTAATGTCATCAATGATCTTGAGATTGATTCTAAGCTTAGGCCGGATGGCTTTGGTGGACTATTCTACAAACACTACTGGAAGATTATTGGTAAGAATTTTTATGAAGCTATATTAGAGTTTTATGATGGTCTTCCTCTTCTTAGGTTCTATACTGCAGCTACCATTGTTTTAATTCCTAAATTATCTAATCCTACCCATTAGAAAGATTTTCAGCCTATTAGTTTATGTAACACATCTTCAAAAATCTTTTCAAAAATTCTCTATAACAGGTTAAGTGTTATTCTCCTTAAAATTATTTCCCTTAATCAATCTGGCTTTGTTAAAGGTAGGAATATCCTTGATAGCATTCTACTGGCTCAAGAGCTCTTGTATGATTTAAATCGTAAAGTTAGAGGTGGTAACATCATCATGAAACTCGATATGGAAAAAGCATATGATAGGATTGATTAGGTTTTCCTTTTCTCTATGCTAGATAGTATTGGTTTCCATTGGAAATTCACTTATATGGTTAAGAGAATTTTGTGTAACAGTTGGAAATTCACTTCTGGCTTTTTCCAGTCTTCTAGGGGCCTTAGGCAAGGAGATCCTCTATCACCCTCACTCTTTGTCATTACAGCAGAATATTTATCTAGAGGTTTAGATTTTCTGTTTAATAGATTTGGTTCTATTAAGTACAGGACATCCTCCCCTCTGTGGATTTCTCATCTCAATTTTGCTGATGACTACATTCTATTTTTGAATGGTGCCTCTCCTTCTATTTCTAAGGTGTTAGGCTTTCTTAAGCAGTATGAAAGGGTATCGAGTCAAAAGATCAATAACCATAAGAGCTCTATTTTTATTCCAGATAAAATAAAACCCGGTATCAAAAGAAAACTTAAAACAATCTTTGGGATGAATATTCAGGTTACCCTTTTGTGATTGGTCCTAAAAAACGTCAAGTCTTTAATACTATTTTTGAAAAAGTTGCTCATAAGATTAACCACTGGTCCTCTCTATGGCTATCTAACTAGGGGTAGAATTTGCCTCATAAAAAGTGTGTTAACATCACTTCTAATATATCTCTTCCAAGCTTTTAAACCTCTTAAGTAGGCCATTAAAAAACTGGAAAGCATGTTCGCTAGTTTTCTTTAGGGTGATTCATCTGAGTCTAAAGCGACTCATCAAGCTTCATGAGGGAAATTATGTTTCCCCACAGATGAAGGTGGAATTGGGGTTAGATCTATGAATGATTTCTCACAAGCTATGGAATTTAAAATTTGGTGGAAATTTAGGAATGAAAAGACAATTTTCTCTGATTTCATTAGCTCAAAATGCTTGAGAGGGAAGTACCCAAATGAAATTGAAGCTTCTAAGGATTCTTCTCCTTTATGGAAAAGAATTCTTAGAGCTAGGGATATGTGTGAAAAATATATTCATTTTGGGTTAGGGAGAGGTAATGTAAGCTTTTGGTTTGATCAATGGCATTCTCGTGGTCACCTCTTTCAATTAGTCCCAATTACTTTCCCCAGGATTTTAGTGAAGGATCTTTGGATTAATAATAACTGAAACATAGATTTATTACAGAGAATTCTCCCCCTTGAGTATAGAGAAGAGATGATGACCTTATTTCTTAATAATGAAGTAAAAGATACTGTCATCTAGAAAGGTTCTCCTAATGGTATATTCTTAGTGTCTAATGCTTGGAATTTGGTCAGGAAGATGTCTAATGAATCATTTAACTGCTCTCTCTTTTAGAATAAATTTCTGCCTATTAAAATCTCCTTTTTCGTGTAGAGGGCAGTTAGATCTTTTATTCCTACTGATGATAAACAAAGTGCATGGGGAAGATCAATGACTTCCCAATGTGTGAATTGTCTTTAGTTACACTTGTAAGCAACTAAAAGGATTCTATACTACCTTAATGGTATACTTAATCATGGAATTTTCTACACTTATTCTCATTCTTCCAATTTCGTAAAATATATAAATAGTGACTAGACATGTGATATTAAGACATGCAAAAGCACATTTGGATATGTATTCTACCAAAGAAATAGAGTTGTTTCATGGTCTTAAAAAAAGTAACAAGTAATGGCTCTATCAATAACCAAAGCAAAATACATTGCGGCAACATCAACAGCATGTCATGTAGTTTGGCTATACAATATACCGAAAGATTTAAAGACCAATCAAATAGGTCCACCAGTTATTCAATGTGACAATAAATCAACTATAACACTAGCTAAAAATCCCATGTTTTATAGTTGAAGCAAACACATTGATATTAAGTTTCACTACATTAGAGAATTTATCAATAGTAGAGAAATTGAACTCTAATTTTGTAAATCTAAAAAGCAAGTTGTAGATATCATGATGAAACCACTTAAGGTTGACATGTTTGACGTGTTCAAGGTTATGCTCAGAATCACTAAATTTGAATGCAAATTTAAGTGAAAGATTCAAGTTTGATGGGTTAAGTTGAAAACATCGAACTTGAAAAAGGTCAAAATAGCAAATTAATTTTAGAAAAGCTGTAAAAACTATTCATTCTTTAGTAGTTTAATTTATGGTTATTATTCATGAGAAAAAAAGTATAAATTTAAGACACTATATTGTAACAAAAAAAACAAAGAAGACAAAAGAAAGAAAGTGAGAAAAAGAGTTCTCAATGTTAACAAACCCAATTTATTGTATTCTCTCATTCTATTTATTTTAAGAATATTGTATGGAATTAGCAAATTCCATCTTCTACAAAAACGCCCGTAGTCATTTAACTCCCCTTAATCTTCATAACAAGTTAATGAAAGTTTTAAAAAATGTAGTAGATTCATTAATATATGTGTGAATATACACGTGTATATATATATATATATTTTATAGCGATCCTCATGAAAAAGTGAAACCTATCATGTGTTTAACTTGTTTCAAGTTTGCAAAGTTCATAATCTTCTAATGTCCATAATGTTTCTCAAGAGTTCACAATTCTAATGCAGTTCATTGACCTTTTAATATAATAAAAGCAAGTTAAGTTCGTAAGTTTCCTCGAGTAATATTACGTTTTACTTTGGATAATCGTGATTTATCTTTCGATGATTGGAAAAGCACACAATGAGTGGTTAATATTTTCAAACTCTTCCATAAAGTAGGATAGTCATCAAATTTGTTAAATTTCCATCTATCCATGGTACATGTTAGCTTTTCAAATTCATTTATAATATTTTTTTTGCCAATTACTATTATATTACAACTTTCCTTCTTTTCTTTTTTCTTTTTCTTTTTTTTTTTTCCTTTAACAGGTAAGAAATCAAGTATGATTTATTTTAATAAAAAATTAGTATTCATATCATTAGATTATAATGATCTTAACAATTTATCGAATTAATGAAATGATTATAATTGAACATAATTGCATAATATAATGAATATGATATAAAATATATTTAATTATATAATATAATACAGGATAACATATACATGATGAGAAATGATTTAACACATGCTAAAAAACGAAAAATGTTTGAGGAATCGGAATTGAAAAGTAGATAAACTTTAAGGAATAAATATATACGTTTGGTTTAAAAAAAATGAAGATAAATATCAGTATATGACAATTACATGTAAGATAGGGACATAATATTCGGTACTAAAAGAACAATCATGGTAAGCATTTGTCCCAAGTATCAATAGACAATTGCGAAATAACGAACGCCGAGGCGAGAACACCACTCAAGATGCATTTGCCCATTTTTCTTATTTCTTGTTACCATCAGTGACGTTGCATTTCTTTTCACATGATTTTAAACAATTGTCTATTTCCGTTTGATCTGCAATGATAAAAGACCTACGAGGTTAGAAAAGTACTTAGAAGATTTCCATAAAAAAACTAACTTAAAGCCCAAAAAAAGGTATTGATGATATATACCCCGCAAGGTGGGAAAAATGCATGTAATCGTTTGATGAATTACCGGATCAATATAAATGAAAAATCAAAATCCAGTCAAACAAAATTGAATATCATAACTCAGAGTGTTCCACCTGATCGACTCTGTTTTTGTGTTCTCTGCACATCATCAATTTCTAATGTTCAGAGTAGGATTTTTTTTTATATATATATTTTTTCAGGGGGTTGGATGTATAAGCTATTATGGCTTTTGACATGAAATAAAGGGTAAATGTTACATTTATTACTTAAACTTTACCTATATTTTCAATTAATTACTTGAAGTTTGAAAATATCAATTTAGTACTTGTATTTCATCTGTTCATATAATTAACTATCTAAACTTTACTTATTTTTATAATCTAACTATTGAATTTTTACTATTTTTATGATTAACTATCTAATATAAGTATTGTAAATGACCTTAAAAAGCTTGAAGGTAGCAAACAATGCTTTTAAATTTCAACTAATTAATTATAAAATGAATAAAGTTTTAAACACTAAATGTGATATTCATCCATATATAGATCTGGTAAATACAGATAAATAAATATAAGTCACAGAATGAAGAGTACCCCTTAACATGGTGCAATTAGTTCTGAAGCAATTGGTACTGCAAACGCCAAGGTTCAGCTGAGAACTTCTGCTACAACTATCAAGACATCTGTCCACGCAATCAAGAAGGCTGAAAACATACAGATAACATTTGCCTGGGCACCCAACGTAGCATAAGACGGAAGCCTCATTGGTGGAGACCCAAATCACCAACACCAACAATGCCCTTGCCAATACTCCCTTACAGCCTCTCGATTCCATCTTCTGCGTTGCATCTCCTATATTTGATTAGTCGTTAATGTTCGGCATAAGTTTTACTTGTAGGAAGAAGAGGAGGATTGGTTTGCTCTTTATCTTTTACTGGCAGATACCTTACCCTATTTATTGCCGTATAAAAAAGTAAAGTACAATTACACTCATGCATGGGTTGGTTTTGAATAGTAAACTAATTCTAAACTGTGAACGGACCTTAAATCAACTTGGCCCAAAAATGGTTGGATGCAAAAAATCTTTTGAATTGTTGGGTTTTAAAAGCTTAGACAATTCAAGAGAGCGGGATCGAGATTAGCTCACTATTGAATCAATAGGTTAGCTCGATCGATTCATTCTCTTTAAAAAAAAAAAAAAAGAAAGAGTGAGAGAGGAGGAAGGTCATTAAATTAGAAACAAATAATTAAATGATATTTATTAGGTTATGGTATGTCAAAACTATCTTTTTTACAATAGTAAAGGATAATTTTTTAAAAATAATATCATTAAACTAATGACAAATAACTAATTATAAATTAATTATGTGTTAAGGATAAATTTAAAATTTAATTGAAGTTAATATAAGTTTTATTTTGAAAACTTGTCAAATATTAAGGCTTTTAATATAAGAAAAAGATAAAATTTAAAGGAAAAAAAAGTTGAAATCACATTAAATTAAAAATTAATAAAAAAGTTAAAATTATTAATAAATTAGTATACTTAAAAATAAAAAAAAATATTATATTATTAAAATTTATTAATATATTTAGAGAAAAAAATTAATAAAAAATTAAATATTAAAAAAAATAATTTAAAAATCGAACTAACTCTTAAATCCTCAATTCGACTAAACCAACTTAAAACCGCCTCTCTCACAAGCTGATTATGATTTAACTGTAGCTGATCTTGTGAATCAGTAGTTTTGACCCAGTTGAGGGCGGACCAACCCGTTGCACAGGACTATATATGACCGTTGTGTTAGAGAGAGAGGATCAGTCTGCAAGGGGAAGGGATTTTTCTCTTTTTGTTGTTTTTCTTTACGTCAAATCCAACTTGAGTGAAGGACAAGAAGACAAGATAGCTCACGTGATTTCTTTAGTCCCTAGCAGTTGTGAGTTGGATTTATGAAAGTGTAAATGAATTAAAGGAAACAAATAGTGAAAGTAACTAAGTGTCTCGTATACTAGAAGGTTTAGTTGCTATAGTGAGGGAATTGAAGGAGGTGAACAAAACTTGTGAGGTGATGGATCCCACTCGTACAGAACGTGCACCTGCTTTGTACAAAAAGAGAGGACATGGCTGCAGCGCGTGATGATGGTGAAGTTGAAAATGCACTTCCAATTCAATCATGTGTTGTGGTCAACACTCAAGCCTAAATGTTAAAGAGGAGATAGATTTCAAGCAAGGAGACCAATAGTACAAGTCACTAACTAAAGTTTACTAGAGGTTAAAGAGGAGAAATAGGTCGTAGTGAAATAGAGTTTCTATAATTGATACTAGGTGTACATAGGCATTTTTATATACATAGGCGAATACACTCAAATCTTGAGGGTTATAAATGCTCGATTTAAATATTTTGATCATGCTTGAAGTTATTATCTTTGTAGTTTTAATCTTTTAAAATAATCTTATGAATTGATTTAGTTGTCGATCCAAAGAAGACGATGGAAATAATAGGGTTTTAGTTCAACTTAGGGTTTTAGAATTTTACAAAGCTTATAAACATGACATTTTAATCATTTGTGCTTTGTTTCGGTATGTTTTGTTTTATTTAGTGGCTGATTTTATAAAGCTTGAATTTAGTTTAACAATCTATTATAGGGCCTTGAGACATGAATACACGATATGTTAAAGTCACAAAATTGGTTTAACAAGGTAATATGTTAACAATCTATTAGTGCGTTGAAGATTATTAGTGCAAAGATAGTTATTTTTGTGTTCCTTTTCTCTAATGATTTACTAATTGGATCTCTTTTCATCAAGTTTTGAAAGAATTTCAACATTTAATTTTACCTTATTTATTCCATTCCAGCATTTAGTTTCATGTGATACATGCGTTTTTAATATCAAATCTGAGTATCATTAACTCCTACTGCTTTATAGGTAATGACATCAAAGAGGAGCCTGATGAAAAAGTAATTCAAGCCTTAATTATGCATCATGAATTACTCTAAAATGACCTTTGATGAAATATTTTTATAAGTCAAGATTCCATATGTATAAATGAGGAATAATTATTAATGTTTATAAACTATCTACTTACTATATTTTGAATGTACATTTTTAATGTGTATTTACTATATATTATCAATTTATATATTAGTGTCTATCTATTATGTTTTGACTGGATTAATTACTTTACATAATGTATATTTATATAGTTTCACAATATGAGATTATTACTATGTGTTAATGCATATTACTAAAATTTGATTGCATAGAGATATAATTATTACTGCATATTGACGTATAGTTGCTATGATTTGATAGTATAAGATGATATATACACGATGATAATAATAGAATCATTATTCCTAGACATAATGCGTGTTTAATATTCTCTAGATATGGATATAAATATTATTATGCATTATATGTAACAAGAAGTAGTGAGCAGATACATCGAAATAAGTGCTGATAGAAGAGAAAAAAAATGCACTGAAAGTGGACATTATTTTTATTTTATATTACTTATAGTTACTAAATATTGCTTACGCAAGGTATGTTTTAGTAAGGATATGTATATATACATATATATATATATATATTTAAATATCAGGTACAAGGAGGTGCGACACAAAGTAAAAAAATTTGCTTGATACAATAGAAGACAATATAGTAATCTTGTTCTGTTGATGATTTATTAAGAATTATTAAATGTTTAGAAGTTGTTTAATAGACTTAAAAATTAAACGATCACAAGAATATAACATCAAGAGTTAGTAAATATTATTGATGAGGACTGCAATGTGAATTTGAAAATTTAAATGATAATAGCAATACCCTTGTCACTAAAATTATAGGTGGTGATTTAATATTATAGATTTAGATTATGTCGGTGAACTTTTTTCTTCTTATAAATGTTTTTATCATCTCAGTATTTGTTGTATCAAATAGAATGGCAGAAAAGTTAACAAACTATATTGTACTATTATTTGGGCACACAAAAATTCGAGGTGGAGGTTCTTATTATTTGAAATTGACAAGAATATAGAGTTTCTTAAATGATGTGTGAGCCTAAATTTATTATTACATGTATATTATACATAAATTCTACTATTTAACTAGGCGAACTACATATGTCGTTATACATTCCTAAATGTAATCTATATCATCTTTTTGTGGAAAGAATTTCCATAGATATGCTTATACAATCAATGGGTTAATTATAAAAGAGAAAGAGTTGGAATAACAATTTTCTTTTGAGCATATGAGACAATGTGCTTTAGATTGTCTCTCTTCATAACTTATTGTTAATCAACATTAACTCCATTGAGCAGGAATATGGAATCACAATTTCAACTAAGGGATAATTTTTACAGGTAGTTGCTAAGCTTGAATCTTATATAAGTAGGATATAATAGAAATATAGCACTATGAAGACGTCAAGTATTAGCAATGAAGTTCAAAATGAAAGAAAGAAATATATAGTTCAGTTTTATTAATGATAAACTTTCAGTGCCTGATCAACCTAAGGAAGAAAGAAAGAAAGAAAGAGGGAAAAAGAAAAGGGAAGGAAATGGAAAAAGGTAAACCTAAAACGTAAGAAGGTAGTAAATAAGAAGTGAGTACATCAGTCAATCAATTCCAACGAACATGCGCGGATAAGCACCACGAACCGTGGTGAAGACACCAAAAACAAAGTCACGGAATTGGTTTAATAGTCACGATATGTGAGAGACGTTATCCATTTGGAACCGGTGTGATTTAGGATATATGAAAAAAAATCTCGAAGTTAAATGATATTTTAATATAAGGCCATAAAAGTTAAAAGAAATATTTTGATAAATTTTATTTTATAAAATTAAGTTAGCAAAATATTTAAATTAATAAAACCTTATTTTTTGTGTAAACTCAAAACGCAAGATTGGAATAGAGAGAAACCTAAAAAATAAAATTACTTAACCCATAAAAATAAGAATCTAGAGCAAATTGAGAATAAAATAGGTTATATAAATATGGCGTGTATAAATATATACTCGAGATCGGAAAAAAAAAGGTTAAATACTATATAATATACTTAAAAGTAGCATTAAAAATAAGCTAAATAAATTAAAAATAACAAAGGGAGAGCTGGAGGATTCTTTTGGATCAAGTAAGGGGTGCGACACATTGTTGTACAGATTTGGGACACTTTATATGTGATAAAGAATAAAGCAATATAAGAAAATGAGGAAAAAAGGACAAGTAACACTTTGGACAATTCACCACCGCCAAAAGAAAGTTATAAAATCAAAAGATCACTTATGAAATTCTATTTAGCCTTTTTTAGGAGCTGAGAAAAATAGTGGGGAGCTTTTGGAAGCGTGAAAAGAAAGTTTACAAAATTTGGCAAGAAACAGAGCAAATTAGGAGGATTTTGAGTACCATTGGCAAACTACCACCAAGAATTGGAACAAGACTATTTGGAGACATGAGAGGCGGCATTAAAGTGGGCCAACACACTCTCACCCCTTGGCCCCAAACGTGGTTGGAGCTTTGAGTGACAATGAGATTTTGGTTTTGCTTGATTTTTTTTTATAAATTTCTGAAAATAGTAAATGAAGTCCAAAAATTATGTTTTTTGGTTTTCCTAGGTGATTTTTTCATGTACAATCCAATAAATAAAATCAAAATTTCCAAATTCAAAGTGACAATATGTGTTCCTTAAGAAATTGGAGCAAAACGAATTTTTAATGTATTTTTCAAAAGCTTAAATAATATTATTTTAATTTCAAAATTTTTGTACAATATCTATGAAGGTCTACTTTGATTCCATGAAAAGGGTTTTGTAAAATTCAAACATTGAATTTTTGAGTATTTTCCATTTAGCTTACATGTGTGCTAAAATTTCCTAAAAATAGTGTTTAATAAAGTAATTTGGTTTCCAAGTGTTGGTATATAATTGTATTTGAGACTTGAAGTATTGGGTTAGTATAAAAAAGTGTAAAAGCAAGGGTGTAGATGCTAGAGTTAGGTGATTTGATGATTTAAAGAGTATTTTGTACAAGTCAGAATATGAATCAGATTGTTAGGCAAATGGAATGTGAAATAGCTTGATATGCATAACATAGGTTAGAAACTAATGTAGGGCATTGGTTGATTTCTAGATATGTCTATGTGTTTTCATAGTAATTCTTTATGTCCCTTATGTGTGCTTAGGTAAATGGTTAACTTAAATGATATATTAATAAAACTATAGTAATTGGACATATAATAAGTATTTTATTAAATTCTTTTATCTTAGAATCTGAGTAGTATGGTAAGGAAATGAGATATGATAATATCTATATAATGTCGAGGAAGTTGGAAACTATGTCAGAAAGTACATTGGAAGGACCTTGTATACAAATGATCAATCAGAAATTAGGTTAGAAACTAAGACAAAAAGTATTTGAAACCAAAGTTGTCCTAAAAAAAATAATATCAAGACCTAAACTTTAAGTGTAAGTAAGTTAGTAATCTTACTTATACTTGACATATATTGGCTTTAGATGTTAAACATGTATTATTTAGGTGAAGCAAGTAAGGAGGAGCCAACGATTATAGTACCAAGTACTTCTTGATAAGCTCTAATATGATCCAATTTATAAGTAAGCATTTCTTGTAAAATATGAGCAACACCAAATTCCTCTAGAGCCCAAACCTCCATTTCTCCTAATCATTACCCCCTTTGCTTAGCCCTTCCTCTAAGGGGTTATCGTGTAACAAGTGTATATCCACTAGAACACCTGTATATTTTATCAACTTAGGGAAATCACTAAGTAACCTTGATAAGTGGATTGTTTGTATTTTAGAGTTGATTTTATCTACTCTTAACTTGTTTAACTACATTGAATGTACTTGATCTTGTTGGTGAATTTGACATGTTGTTTAATGAGCTGTTGAAATGATTCCTGATCTTTTAGATATATGAGTTGTTAGTTGACTCATGTTTTGTGAATGCAATATGTGTTGCAAAATATTCGTTGACCCTACAAAGGTAAAAGTAGCGATAGAATGGTTAAGACCAACTATAGTAACTAAAGTTAGAAGTTTTTTGGGAATGGTCAGTTATTATTAGAGATTTATAAAAGATTTCTCTAAGATTATAATGTCGTTAACCCAGCTAACCTAGAAAGGTGTTAAGTTTGAGTAGAGTGACAAATGTGAAAAGTGTTTCTAAGAGCTTAAGAGAAGACTAGTTACTACTCCAGTGTTAACTCTACCCAGTGGTAGGAGAGCATCAAATTTACTACAATGCCTCGAAGAATAGGTTAGGATGCGTATTGATGCAAAATGATAAAGTGATTGCTTATGCTTCAAGGCAACTCAGGCTACATGAGCTAAATTACCTAACTCATTATTTAGAATTGGCAGTTGGAATATTCACTTTCACAATTTGGAGACACTATTTAAAAGGTGAGAGGAGTAGAGTATATATGAATCATAAGTGCCTCTAATATATTTTCACATAGAAGGAGATGACTTAAGGCAAAGTTGATGGTTAGAATTGTTGAAGGATTATGATTTATCAATTCATTATCGCCCTAGAAGGGTGAATGCAATTGCTGATGCCTTAAGTAGGAAAAAGTTTGGTAGTGTTGTTGCTTTAATTACTGATAAGCATTAATTGATAAAGGAGACGAAGAAGTTAAGCTTAGAAGTTATAACTAAAGGAAGTGAATCTATGTCAACTAGATTGGAGGTACAACCTATGCTTATGGAGCGCATAAAGGAGATTTAGAAGTTTGATGAGGACTTACAGAAGATTCGAGGTAATCATGAGAAACATACAGATTTTAAAATAGATCCCGTGAACTATTGAGATTTAAAGGAAGAATATGTATTCCAAGAGAGTTAAAAATTAATAAGATGATTTTAGAAGAAGCTCATAATTTAAAGTACTATAAAGACTTAAAACAAAAGTTTTGGTTAATAGGAATGTGTAATGCCTACCTTTCAAGCACATGTTTAAAAATTTTCCTCAAACTTTTGGTGTTTGAAATCAGTTTGTTATGCCATCCCTAAGTTAAGGATAAGGAAAAAACAATACCAACCTACTCCTTTACTTCATAAAACATTTTTTTTTCAAATAACTTCTTATTTAACACAACTATTAACATTGGAAGTTCTTATAAAAATGAGCCATACTTAGAGTATCATAACTATACACCTCTATATGATATAGAAATCCTTTACAAGTACATACTTGCAACTACAATTGCTACACTAAATCTTCTATGAGGTAACACCTACTTCTTCTTGGAAAAGCTGCCTTGGTGTGCTTAAGTTGTATCTTGAAGTCCATGAAATCTTCTAAGAGCTCATCTTCAGCCAGTATTCTACAGTCTTCTTGCCTTTATGATTAAATACTTTGTCTAACTCATCTTTAACCTAAGGATAAGACAACCTATCTCGTCTGCTACTGTAAGTTGAGTAAGAGTGGATAAACACATAATAATAAGCATAGCTAATAGCATAAACACATCAATAGGTAGTTAAATCATATTTTATCAACTTATCATTTTCCAGCAAAGCAATCAATGTAGATAATATATGCTATGCTCATGCACGTAACATACATTGGTACTGATATCCTAACCCAGCCTAGTATTCGCTCATTTAGTTAGTCGACTTTCATGGTGTAAACCTCACTAATTTCCTAGATTGATGATTGGAAGTTAATAAGATTTTCCAAAAAATACCCTTAGTGTTTACAAGATAACTAACCTTGAACCTAAGAGATTACACTCAAAAACCCTAATGCAAAATCCTAAAACCATAGATGAGGTAACCTTAGTTTGATCCCTACACTCAAAGCCCTAAAATTTTATAAATAAATATCAATAACTAATGTTAACTCTCAAGATCAACATAATCTAATGAACCCAACCCCAAAACCCTAATGGGAAAAAGATCAATGGTCAAAGCTAATGAGAATTCTCTAAAACTAATGAAGGGTAAACTCAACCAAAAATGAATATTGATATAGATAACCTTAACAATTAATTCAAAACTCTAAAATGAATACTAAAACTCCTAAATGAACCTTTAAAACCTAAAACCTTAATTAGAACCCTAATATGTACGAACCCTTAAAATGATTATAAAATCTTAATCTAGTGTCGAAAATGCTAATCCAACTATTGTACTCTAATTAAATAGTAAAACTGTTCACTAGTCGGAGATTAATTGCTTAATTATCTTAAAACCTTAATCTACCCTCTAAAATGCACTCGAATAGTAATAATTGTCTCAATTCCTTAAATTAATATGATAAGATGACTTAATGAGCTTAACCAACTAAATTTGACACATTATGCTCTAAATTGCATGTAATTAGTGTCAAGTGTACAAGTAATTAAGATTAAGAAACTTAATTACACCTTAATCCACTAATTAGGTTTTACATCATAATTAGCTATGAGTCAAGAGTGATTAATCATATAAAACCAAAGTAACTATATAAAAATATCCTCTTAATAATACCAATAGTATAGTTGGGGAGACAATATAAACCTTGCAAACTTTCGAATTCAAACTTAGAGTTAGATACAAAAGTCAATAAGTAATTCGTAGAACTGCTCAAGATATAATAATAAAGCCCTAAATAAAATGATTAAACCTTAAATAATAAGTCATAAACCCTAAATAATAAGTTGAAAAACCTTAAAAATAGTAAAACCTTAAAACCATGATCGTATGCATAAAACTTAAAAAAAAAAGAAAAGAAAAGAAAGCCTAACACACAGGAAACCTTAAAATGATGGTAAAATATCAATAGACGGGCTAAAACCTTAATTGGAAGTCAAAAAAATGTAATTCAACTAATAAACCCTAAGTATATTCCTAGGCTATTCACTAACTCTAATCAATTTGTGTAAATGCCTACTTTTTGCCTCCTTCTATATTTTTAGAATATGGTTAAAGGATTCTAAATTAGAAAAAAAATACCAAAAAGTAAAAAAATAAGAAAACCCCAAAAAATACAAAACTTAGGGAAAAAATACAAAAAATAGAAAAATAAGAAAACCCAAAAATATGAAGTTCAGGAAAATTCAAAAAATAAGAAAATAGAAAAAAACACAAAAATTAAGAAATTTAGAAAAAGTAAAAAAAAAGGAAAAATTTATGAGAAATTTGAAAAGTCACAAAAAATAGAAAGATTTGAAAAAATAAGGAATTTAAAAAGTAATAAAATTCTTTAGATAATTTGAATAGAATAGATTTTAAATTTAATTAGACTTAAAATAAAGGATCATTAGACCTAAGCTTAGATTTAAATTTAACCCAGGTTGATATAGTCCATATGTGCAATTTGGATAAGACATAGGTTAACAGCCTAATGGATAAGCTCTTGGACTTGCAATTGGGTTTAGTTAAAGGTTAAGGGCTCGACACTCATTGGAGGCATAAGGATATTTTTTTCTATCTTTTTTCTTTTTTTCAAACCACACGTAGCTACATGTCAGACTATCACTAATCCATCTGTCTAAAATTGACACGTGGCATTTTGTGATTGATTTAAATAACAAATTTTCTTTCTCTTTTTTCCTTCTCCCCTTTCCTTTTTTGTTTCCTTCATTTTCTTGCTTAAATAAAGAAAACACAAACACAAAGAGAGACTCGATTCTGATTTTTTTTTTTTTTTTTTTTTTTGGGACAGGGGGAATGAATTTTCGAAAATTAGACACGTACAGGGGAATTGTTTTTCAAAAACACACATAACATAGACAAAAGGGGGGGACCTACTCTGAAACAGGGAGACCATCTCACTCTTTCTCCACTTTTCGACCCCTTGTCTCTCCCTCACACTCGGTTAGCTCTCTCTTCCCCATTAACTCTCTCCCCTATAAACCTTCACTCTCTCTTTAAGATAGACGGCATCTCTCTCTCTCTCTCTCTCTCTCTCTCTCTCTTGTCACTCTTACTCCACCATCTCTCTCTCTACTATACCTTCGTCCTTGCTCTCTCATTCGATCCAAACTCCTTCTTTCTCTCGCTTTTTCAAACAAAGACACACATGCACAACTCTTTCTCTCTCTCTCTCTCTAACCCGCTATTCTTGGTTGACTCTAACTCTCTTACTCTACCATCAACCACTCTTTCTCTCGACCTTCACCCTTTCGAATACACCACCGAACCCACCCACCCACACACTGATCTCAATCTCTCTCTCACACTCAGCCCACTCTCTCTCTAACTAAACACCCTACAATACAACATACAACCATTGCAACCCATTCTCTCTCTTGGCTACCACCTCACACGCCCCTCTCTTCTTCTCTCCTTGTACACAGTTACACCACCCCCCACATACACATGATTGAACCACGTACACTGCCCCTACACACATACAGCTGAACCACGAACCACCCCCCATATACGCATGATCGAACCACCACAACATATATACAGAACAGACCCACGCACCCACGGCCAACCTTCGACGCCCCCAAACGTAGAACCCACGACAACCATTTGAACACACTACCATAGCTATACTCTAACCCCTTTCGTAAGAACTACCATGGCCGTTTGAACCAATAACCAAATGTGGTAGCATCAAAACAAACCCCCCAATCCCCAAAGGAATAGCCAAGAAAATGGCTTTTCTCGTTGATTTTAGCTATCGAAACAGCCTCCAAAGTGTCGATCAAATTGCTATCATCCTCTACCTAGGAAACTGACCCAGATCCGTGATTGACTCAACCTGGCCATTCTTAACCAAAGCCTTAGTTCAACTCGTGCCCTTTCCCAATTTGGTCTGGCTTGTGCTTTAATTTAGGCCATTTTCTTTTTTTTTTTTTTATCAATTTATTTTATTTATTTTGTTTTTATTGTTTGTTGTAATTTGTAAATAAAAAAAGAAAAAAAAAGGAAAAGGAAAAGAAAAAAAAAAAAGAGAAAAACCGAAAAAAAAAAGAAAAAATAGTTTAGTGTTATTTGTTTATTTATTTATTTTAAGCATAATAGAAATAGATAAAATAATAAATAAATAATAATAATCAAATAAAAATTAATGAAAATCGTTTTTATCACTTAGACAATCAACTTTTCAAAAATAAATAAAAATAAATGGATTCTTTCCAAATTAAGATCATTTAGAATTTCTAAAACTAAAATCCAATTTAGGACCCTTTAAGAAATTTCTTTAAATAAATTAAAATAGATAAAAACATAAACCCGGTTGTTTTTTCAAAATTTAAAATTAATCAACCTACTATGTTTTTGGTAAATGAACTACGAAAGTCTGATCCTGCATAGTGAGTATATAGGCACCCGTACGTAAGTACGAGGCGACTTAAAATATGGTAAGTTTTATTTTTTCAATTTTTATAAATATTTATGCAAACTAATTAATTTAGTCATGTGTAACATGACTAGTTGTTTTAGAAATTAAAAAGGGTATATTTAAAAAGTGAAGTTAAATTCAAAAATTTAAAAAGTGGTATCCGTTTAAAGTTTAATAAATTAGCCTCCAGATTTAGATTTTTGGTTTTTAAAAAACCATTTTATAAAATGGTTTAATCAATAAGACTGGTAGCTAAGCTATAACCAATCCATCCAATTGATTATAATTTAACTTTTTTTTCCTAACTTTGATTGGGTGGCGACTTTAAAGTAATTTCAAAATGTAAAATGAATCGGTTTTCTTTAAACCTTAGTCAAAGATTAGCACTAAATAGGTAAGGATTAAGTATTGATCAGTTTAGAGAATACCTAATTTAAGAAGAACTAAGGAGGTGAAAAACTAAGCTCAATAGCTTGGCGACTCCACTAGGGACGTCAAGAGGGCTAACCACTTAAAAATATTCTGAAATTAAAGTCGCTTTTTAAATTACTCATGTTATTTAGTTATTTGTTTATTTATTTGTATATTCATTTGTTTATTTGGTATTGACTTCATGTACATATTTGTTTTAATTGGCCTATTTATTTTGCAAATAGCATACATCGGGGCATGGAGGATTCATCTGTTGCATCAAAGATGCAGAATAGATGTGGTTAGACCTAAGCTGTCTTAAGACGCTAGGAGGCAGGCCATTGTATAAGTTCTAAATGTAGTGGTGTAGCTTTTATTTGGAGTTGATTAGGCCACCCCACTTAAGCTTATTGTGACTAATGAAAGTGTTTTTTAAAGCCAAGTGAGGTCACAAAGCTTAAGGACCTTTTAGAACCCACCTTAATTGTATATACTCCCTTTCAAGCTTGAGTTCATACATTACCCTTAATAAATTGCAACCTTACTGATTGTTCAAGAGTTTTGGCAATTAAGTTTTTGAAAATTACAGTAGGGTTGCAAATTAAGGAGTAATGTATTAACCCAAATGACCCTAATATTTACATATTTCCATGTTTTTTTTTCTTTTATTGCATTGATAATTAATTCTTGTCTATAAAATGTGTAGACTTAGGATGTTAGACAACTAAGTAAATGATTAGGTGAATAATAAGCCACTAGACATCTTTAGGATTTGCGAGTAAATGCTAAGAGATGCAATTGCCTATTGGAAGGAAAAGCTCTAGTGTTCTAAATCTCACAATCAGGCCTTAAGATTCCTTCTAGCATTGGTCATTGGGAATACTTATGAGATGATAGAGGATCTTAAGGTCCGTATATGGGACTTAATGTAGGGTTTTTTTCCAAATTTAGAGCCTAGAATAAGCATCAAATTCTTGAATAAATGTTAGGTTTTTTACCTTTATTTTTGTGTTCTGATCTTTTTTCAACATAATAAAGCTCTCTTTAGTTTATTATTCTTCATCCTTTAACATTCTCATCTTTGTAAATAGTTTTTCAATAAACGTTTGTCTAACCATTATTTGATCTTATTTATGGAAATGTAAATAAAATCCATAAAATTGTAAATAGAAATCCAAAAGTCACTGTCCTTATTTGTAAATTATTTTTTGAAAATAAAACTTTACCTTTCTCTCTCTAAAAAAAAAAATTGAAAAATAAAAAAAATCAAATAAAATAGAAAAGTTGCTGACGATTATAAATCCTTATGGGCCTAAGGAGCCAACACAAGCTCAAGCCTCTAGCCTATTTAAGTAACCAACCCAAATACATGGTTTCTAAACCACACGAGGTCCCTCGACCTATTAAGGAAGCTAAATACTAGCTCTTTGGCCCATTCAACAAACACAAACCCTTTAGCCCATTCAACAAACACGAGCCTTTTGGCCCACTCAAGTGGCCAGTCTAAATACTTGGCTTTTAACCCACACTAAATCCTTTGATCTATTAAAGAAGCCAATACGAACCCTTTGGCCCATTTAATCTAAACACAAGCCATTTGGCCAACACCAACCTTAAGCCCATTCAGGTAATCTACCCAAATACAGGTTGCATGGCTAGACATTCAACCTAAACACCAACCTTAGGCTTATTTAAGCGACTTACCCAAACAATAAGCTACTAGGCCAGGCAGCCAATCTAAACATGAACTACAGCCTATTGAGGCAGCTGACTTGAGCACAATCCTCAATCCTAAAAATGACCAAGCTAAAACACTTAATCTGTTTAGAAAGCCAAGCTCAATCATGAATTGAACCAAAACACAAAGTCAAATACAAGGGCATGATTTGAGAAATTGGGGAGGAGGAAGGGGGGGTAGGGGTGGGGGGTGTTATGTGGTGCAAAAACCAATCCTCATCTTGGGTAAATAAAAAACAGACTCCTTCTTAAGAAATCAGTAACTCACTTTTTTAAAAAGTTTAGGATAAGAAGAGGCAAGCTAGATTCTACACACTAACCTGAAATACTTTAAGAGTTAAGCGATATAATAGTAAGAATACTTTGAACTCATTTTTTAAAGGAGATTCACTTTAAATGTGATACATAGAATAAAGTGAAATTAGGCATTCATTTCTAAATCCTAAACACAACCATTTGTTGTTTATCCCGTTGGACCTATTTGGAAAATTTTCAAATTTAAACCCTGTCAAGAACCACCCCATAATGGGGCAATTCAGAAGTTAAGGTCATTGATTAGAAAATAGGGATAAGATTAGTTTATGCTTGTTTAAGTAACATTAATTCAAAAATGAATTTCATTTCTAATAAATTATTTTTCTTTGAAATGAAGAAGAGCCAATTTCCTTTTTCAGCCACCTCAAGCCCATACACTTAAAATCTATGGAATTAGAGCCTTGAATCGTTTAAAAAAAAAAAAAAACTCAATAATGAAGATAATTATTCTTAGGGCTGAAAGGAGAGAGAGAATAGTAAGAGATAGTATGGCAAAGTAATTAAAAAAAAAAGAAGAAGAAAAGAGGGTAAAAGAATTAAGCTTGAATGAAAGCCCTAAGAAATTTTTAATATCCTAGCAGGGGTAACCAAACCAAATCAAAGGGCCAAGAGTCAATGCCTAAATAGCCTTAGAAAACACAAGGCCTTAAATTACACTCCTAAGCCCGAAAACCTAAATCTCTATATCCACTTTGACACTCAGAAGCCTCTGTTACTCATATTGAATCCTATAAGGCCTTTCTACCCATAGTACTACCCTTACACAAGTAAAAGCTTTTCCGATCTTAAAAAATAATTTATTTTTAGTAAAAATTGTTTTTGAAACTGGGGCAAGTATACTTCTAATTTTTCCTAAAGGTCCTTGACTTGTATACTTGAGATAAATAAAAATATTTCTTTCAAAATAGGCCTCGTAATTAGTCATCTCTAAAACCTTTAGATCAAAAGTCTAAATTCATAAAGTTGAATTGAAAAAAACCTAACGGATTGATCAAGGAGTATTATTTATAAAATGGATTATAATTTTTGGAACTGAAGTTAAGAGCGAAATCTAAATCGAGAGTTAGTGAGGAAGACTCCTTTGACTAAATTAATTGTGTGTTACCTTTTCTTTAAGAAAAGAATGTTTTAAAATCATAAAAACCCTAAGAGAAGCCCTAAGGTTGATGGCATTAAGAAACTCCACATAATTACCAAGGATAGGGGTGGTTATAAGATTATTCCTTAAATAAGAATTTATGCCTCTTGGCAAAATTTCAAAAAAAAAAAAAAAAACAAAGAGAGAGAAAAAGAAAAAAAAAGAAAAGAGAGAGAAAGTAAAGGCTTGCCAATAAATTCTTGTCTAATCTATGTCGGCTCGAGTAGCTCAGCTTTCAATCCATGTCATCCGTTTCCTTTCTAAGGTGGTTATTTTTTTTTTTTAACCTTAGTAGTTTAGATCTTTTTTCCTTATTGTAGTTTCTTAAACTCTTTTTCAAATGAAGGGGCTTATACTTATTTCCTTTTTCATAAATGGCTTTTTTAACAATCTTCCTGTAAATACTTTTCTAAGTTAAGAAGTCTTTATTTTCTTTATCTTACTTCTCCAATCCTTCATCAAAATTCTTCTTAGGGTTCTAACTAGCTCTTAGAGTGTTGACTCCTCTTTTATTTCTTATCAAGGTTCTAACTAACCTTTAAGGCGCTATCCCGTCTTTCTAGGGTTTTAGCTAGTTCTTAGAGCATTGATCCTTCTTTCATTTCTTTTCAAGGTTCCAACTAGCCTTTAGGATGCTGTGCTGTCTTTCTAAGGTTCTAGCCAACTCCTAGAGCACCGATCCCTCTTTTATTTCTTTCTAGTGTTCTAGCTAGCCTTTAAGACATTGTCATATCTTTCTAGAGTATTAACCAACTCCTAGAGTACTAACCCACTCATTTATTATTTTTAGGGTTTCCGCTAGCCTTAAGGGCCCCATCTCATCTTTTTGAGCTACTAGTTAGCTTTCAACCTCTCTATCGTTAACTCTATATAGGGTCTTTAGTGAGCCCATAAGACACTTCCCTCACCAACTTTCTCTTAAAGAGCTTACAGGACGCATCTCCTCATCAACTTTCTTTTAGCGAACTCATTGGCTGGTTTATCTCATCAAACCACTCAAGTGAGCCTATAAGGCTTGTCTCCTCATCAACTTTCTCTTAGCGAGCCTATTAAATGCTTTTTTCCAATTTTCTCTTAGCGAATCCATAGGGTGCTTCTTTTCATCATATCCTTTTAGCGAGCTTGTGAGGCACTTCTATTCTTTTAGTAAGTCTATAGGTTACTTCTATTTCTTTAGCAAGTCCATAGGGTACTTTCTTTTACCAATTTCTCTTAAACAAGTCCACAAGGCACTTTTCTTTCACCAATCTCATAGCAAGCCCATAGGACACTTTTTTTCGTTAAGTTTCAATTTAGGGTTTTAGTTAGCTTTATCTTTACTTCAAATTGTAAATCTATATATCGTGCCTCATAATATAGCAGATATTTATAGGCTTAGTCACTTATAACTGCATACTCTTTATGTACTCATGCCAAAAATCTCATTTCAAATCATACCCCATTCAATCATCATAGCATTTATTTCATAATTGTACCCGTTTGCTGAGTGGTTCGCTTCGTGTCTAGCATCACCAATGTTCCCGATGGATATTTCTTTAACTATCAGCCCCTCACCACCAAAATTTAGCAATTACAACAGTCATCTCCTTGCACTAGGTTAAAGGAAATTTAAAAACTCTCGTAGCATAAGTGGGGATAGCGAAAACTACAAATTTAATAAGAATATTCTTACCTCCTTGAGATAAGAGCATAGATTTCCAACCTAGACAAAAGCCAATGCTTGTTACCTTGATCTACCGCATTTAGTGGGTAGTCCTAAATAGCTACCAGGATGTCTTTCTTGACCTATTTGTAAAATTTCAACACTGCTGCTTCTCATCGCTGCACTAGTATTATTTCTTCATGACTCATAAGTTTGTTTGGTTCCTTCCATAACCTTTCCTCCTCCATAGAGTTGGAATTTCTAGCATTCCTATTTTGTAATTTGTTGATTTCTGCCATCAAACCCTCGATTTTGCGCCTATCATCACCGACTACATTTTTTTTTTTTGGGGTAAAATATCATTATCAACTACTTGCTTGTTCCAAAGAATCACTTCCTGCTACAAGAACCCAACCTCCTCCTACAAGAACCCAACTTCCTCATAACCCCCATCAAATCAGCTAGTTGCTCACAGAATTCCAGCTGGATCCAACTATATCAAGATAGCTTGGCCTCATAACTGAAAATGCTTGGTCTAACTATATCCGTCTTGTACAACTCCAGAAGAATCTAGCTATGAACAAATGTTTCAGCAATGAGATGTGTAATGTGTGAAGTAGGAATTTCTGTAACCAATCTTAATTAATATCCAGCCTTTCTTTTACAAGAGCTTCATTCGCTCATTTGCTCAACCAAGTATATTTATGCCCGTTAAACCCAACATCCATGAGCTGACAACCAAACATCATACTATTGAAAGTTGCTATTTGTCTTGGGGGTTGAGCATTTCCTCCAATTTTCTCATTATCACAATCAACTTCGTTTAGATCACCAATTACCAGCCATGCATCTTGCATATAAACAGAAATATCTCGTGGCTTATCCCAAAGCCTGAGCCTCTCATAAAACTCCGGATTCACATAGCACTATGAAATATGCATAGAAATTCCTGAGGTTATTGTTATACTCGTATCAATTAAATTATCAGAATATTACAAAATTTGAGTAGGTATGCCACCTATCCACCATAAAGCCAATCCACCAATCAATCCTCTTTGATCGACATAAAAGTAACCATCAGAACATAATCTCCTTCTAGTCATGTCTACATAACTGGATTTCTTTCGAGTTTCCATGAGAAAAACGAAAGGGGGTCGATATTTAAAGATCATCTTTGAAGCTCCTGTACTGTCGATGATTGACCCAATCCTCAACGGTTCCAAACTATGTTGATCATGGTGACCGGGTGGCTGAAATATGGTCAGCCACCACAGCCTTCAAATGTGATTTGTACTACTCCTTCAATATGAACATCAAACAGATGGCTTCCAAAGTCTAATTGACCTTTAGCAGACTGTCTTCTTTTGATATGGATGCTCTTTCTAATCTTCCGTCGAATGTTTTTGCTTCCCTAGTTATTGATCTCTTGAACTTCCTCAAGACTTCTTTATCTATTTTACGCACATCTCTGTTCATTCATCAAAAGGTTCCTCCATACTTCGCTTAATAGATAGGGTGCTCAATGCTTTTGTCAATGGAGAGGGAATGGCATTTGTCAAGGGATTTGACCACTCAATGCGCCCTACCTGACTCATGGACCGAGGGCTTCAATTTCTGAACTTGTTGTACACTTCGAGACGTATATATTGGACTGTGGGGTCTCTGTATAAGGGTTTGGTGGGGTTCAAAGGATTGGGGACCGAAGAGGGGGGAAGGTGCGACGATTTTTGTCTGTGCAAGTGACAGAGAAGGGTGAGAAGGGGTCAAAATAAGGTTAGGGTTCACGAACGTAGGGGTCGCAAGATTGGGGGAAGAAAGGAAAAGACAGTAAAGTCTAGTCAATCGGGAAAGGTGTAGGGACATTTGGGGAAGACTACCTCGACGCTTCGAGAGAGTTAAGGGTGAGTGGAGATTTTCATGTGGGTTGGACATTTGGGGAAGTGGGTTTGAAATTGGATTAGGTAACTAGGCCTGATTAAGAAAAGCCGACAAGGATGGGCAATTGTCCATGTGTTCGGCCGAAGAGCTCACAAACTGCAAACCAATCAAATTACTCTGCTCATTAGTGCGCCTCTCAGCCAAATCATTGTATCCCCCCATAATCAATAACAACATTTGAAACTATATTGTCTGACTTGCCTTCTATATTTAACATGCCATTTATCATATTTCTTATTGGAATTTTCTTGCTTAACACAGATCAAAACTGAGTTACTACTTTCCCCTTTTTCCACAACTTGCCATTTTCATCATCTTCTTCGGTTGAGTACTAATTCCTCCTCTCGCCTGGCTTATCCGGCTTAATGTTTTAATCAAAAGACAGTCCCACCGTATTAGACTGAAGACCAAAACTCAAATGATGATATTTAAAACCTTCTGCTTCCTTTTAAGGAACAATGGCTCTCAGTATGACCAATGATACCAATGCCAAACAGAAGCCTGGCAATCATTCATATCGAATCCGAACTCTGAAAGCATTCTTTCCAAAAGAAATCCGTATACTTTCAACTGAAGGCTTCAAAATATCATATTTTATACGCATTCTTAGAAAATCTCTTTTAATGATAAATCTATCCTCAACTGTAATAACTTCACCAACTCCACCTCCAATCTTTCTTGGATTTTTTTCAGTGAGGAATTGTAACAGAAGATCATATAGTTGTATCCACATATTGTATAATGAAAAATCCAAGTCATTGAATCTTTTGTTAGTGTCCCAACATTAAAGAATAATTGGCTATGCCATAACTGACCACGGATTCATATCTAGAACCTTTGACAAAACTCTCTCATCTTACGAGCAAAAAGCAAATATATTTTCTCTCAGATGAGGTAAGTGTAATTTGCCAAACCTCTCCCACACTCGATTCAAAATAGAAATAACAGCCTTTTTGAACATTTTATCTGCAATGATCTTACCAACAAGATAATATTCAGTTCTCTTTTTCGCCACCTCAAGATCAGATATAATAATCTCTTCTTCTTCATTCACAGGGATTTCTGTAGCCACCATTTTCAGCAATCAAGTTTTGCATGCATACAACGATGGATTAGACAGACAAAGTAAAAAGGATTGACACTACACTGGAAACTCTAGGACACTAACAGATCGCTTTTCATAACAAAAGACCATGAGACATGAAATACAGTCGAACCCAACAATTGGAATAATTGGAAATGCAAAAATACTCTACGTATCACTGGACAAAAGGTTTATATAATATAGAAATAACTAACAAGACATCTATAAAGAAAATGATGGAACAAAGAAATGACGCAAAAGAGAATTAGGATTTGTTGTCTATTGAATTACAGAAGAAGAAGAAGAAGAAGAAGAAGAAGAAGAAGGTCTTATGTGACCCATATCAGCATGACATATTCTTTTTCTATTAGAATAAGAAAAGTTATATCTTCCTATGGTTGAAACAATTGCCCTTATAAATTTGTAAATAAACTAATTACATAAAAAGTTGTGTAAATACTAACTAAAAGAAACAAATATAAAAAAGCAAAAATCCAAATAAAAACATTTAGAAAGAAAAGGAATGACAGGAACAAAAGATAATCCAACTTGACAGGAACAACTTTAAGCAATTTACAATATGGTGAAGTATGAATTAGATTATTTGATAGTAACATTTATTGAATAAGCAATATATGTTTCAAGTAAATATTAAAAACAACATAAGATCTGCAAAAACATATTCTTGCTATTGCTTCGCGGATCTCTACCTATAAATTAATATATAAAACATTAAAATTTAACATCAGTACTTTTTAAAAAGGCTTACATATTTTATATATTAAAAAATAAACTAAATCAACCTCGGCAAATACTAAGTAATGTGAATTGTATGGACCGTGACCTCTTGCAATGTTGGGACCAATTGTCATGTGACTAGTTGTTCTAATGGTATGCGCAACCTATTTGGCTACAACATTATCATGCTTCCTACATATTGACTTTTGCTTGTTCTATCCATACAAAAATCTCTCTAATATGCAAAATTATATTTTTATTATAAATGTATACATTGTATGAAAATTATTTACACATTATTTGAATTGCTCATCAATGTAAAATACGTTATAAAATTACTAGTATGGCAACTCTTCATTTTTCTCTTGCTTTCTTCGATGATAGATTATTGTTGCATGATTTATGCAATCCACTATAAAAATTGGTCAAAATCATGCACAATCTAGCATGTGGATTACCATTGTAAGAAAAAAGTGAAACGGAACATTTATATATATAGAGAGAGAGATTATAATTTTAAAATTTGAAAATTCAAATATATCTGTACATTAGATTGTAAGAGATAGGAGAAACTTAATAAATGATAAAATGAAGTAAAGCAAGATAGGTTTAGGTTTGAAGTAACATTTTTAGTCTTTTGAAATATGTAGCTATATTTATTGATATCATAATAAAAAAAGGTAAAAATTATAGCTATATATACACACACATACACTACTATATATCCCTAACTCCAAAACTTTGTGACTTAAATATACTTGTTGAGAACATTCGATGGATTGTTAGGCTAAGGACATTTATTCTATGTTTGGGAAGAGGGAAGGAATCAGGAAGAAAAGAATTGGAAGGTGGAAAATATGAGAGTATTTAATTCCTTTACACATGTTTGTTTAGAGGAGGAAAATAAAAGGAAGGAAAAACTAATTATTACTAAACATATAAAATGTATAGTACTAAATTATTAAAATATCCATAATAATTAACGATGTAATTAACTATAAAGGGCAAAATGGAAAATTTATTCAAATTTCTACGTTCTCTCTATTTTGAGAAGAATCAAATTATGGTGGGGTCCATGGATTTGTTTCCTCCCTATATTCATTCCTTCCTAATTTTCATTCTTTCCAAACAAGGGAAAACTAAACCAATCCCTCCTAATTCATTCTTTCCTTCCACTTTTCCTCATTCCAAACATATGTTAGTATTAAATTAAGGAAGAATGAGAAGTAGAATGATAGAGTATCATTGATGGCAAGAAAATTTTCATTTATGGAGAACTGTTTGTAGAGATTTGGAAGTAATGATCCCACTTCGATTGTAGAATAGATAAGCTCTGTGATATGTAGCTATAGATTTGAATTGATGGCCATAGTCTCTTAAGGATAAGTAATAAATTGGCATGATCATAGTTCTATTGCGTTGGTATACGGAGGAATGTTTGAATATAGGTGATCTAAAGAAGTAATGAGTGATATGGAGAAAGGATATTGGTTAGCTCAATGTCATAGTATTCAAATGGAAATCAGCATGGAGGAAATTAGGATTGACGATAAAAGTGAATGGCACCTTTGAGAGTAAACAACAAAACGGGAGAAACTTAAAAATGATCGAATAAGAGAAAGTAATCGGGTGTTAAAAGTAATAATCAACAAAAATGAAGAAGAGTATCAATATATTGGAATCTTAAGAGTAAAATATATATTTTCTCCATTGTTGCAGGTAAAGTATTGAAATGTTGCAATATAAGTATTTTTTAAAAAATAATAATGAAAATGTAGAGATCTCATTAAAGATAAGGGAGAACATAATAAGATAAAGGAATTGGAGATTTATTTAGATAATATTGGGGTTTAGATCAATGTAGGACTCTAGTGCCACGACGAATAGCTCGTAGAAGTTGATGTTACAAGAGACTACTAGGAATGATTCCAACGGAGGGCAGTAATATTGAGGAAAGGACCATTTAAGGGAGCTGCACCTAGGATAAGGGTAAGAGACCTATAGTTATCAGAAGCATCCCATTTTATCAAACTTTTAAAAGTCAGACTCAAGTTGGCGAACAATTATTAAGTTGCTAGAAATGTAAGGAGAAACATTATCCGAGGATGAAATGTAAGGAGAATCCTTATCAGAAGTATTCAATTGAGGGACGTATGCTAGTGGCTTCACATAACATGAAGTGGATACTTGTTGATGGGGATCCGACGTCTTAGGTGTCCTTGCCTACCTATCTACGTGGTGTCTTGACCCCTTTCGAGACTCCACCATCTATAGAACTAAGGCTACTAACCTCAGGTCCCTTAACCTGTGGTCGACTAAAAGGGCTTTAGAATATGCTTGTCCGAGTACATTAATGGATTCTAAGCTCACCCGATGCCGAACTATTGTATCATCATCCAAGGTCTCTAAGATTCCCTATCTCCTATTCCAAGGTCTAAATTGAGGTCTAAGGTCATCGGTCACCAGCCTTACAGGAATGAAGACCAAAACAACCTAACATCCAGTAGCTCCATTTGTACTAATTTGTTTCTTCTACCAAGTAATTAGATGTTGTATGCCTGAAACAGAATAACTTAGCATAATTTAGCACTGTCATTCTAAAGAAGTAGGAAGCCACTTTGGTGTGAAAGGAATTGTAGCTAAAATTTTGTCTTATGGATTTTACTGACTTAGTTTGTTTAGTGATTGTAGGAATTATGTTATGTCTTATACTCAATAACAAAAGATCAAGAATATTTTTAGGAGATGAATTACCACAAAATAGTATTTTGGTAATTAAGCTTTTTGATGTGTGGAGATAGACTTCATAGATCCTTTCCCTTTATCTTTTTTAAACAAATATATATTTCTGATAGTAGATTATGTGTCAAAATGGGTAGAAGCGGTTGCTTAACAAACTAATGATGCTAGAGTGGTAATTAAATTTTTGAAAAAGAACATTTTTTCTAGGTTTGGGGTACCCAAGGCTATTATAAGTGATGCGAGGTCGTATTTTTGCAATCGGCAGTTTCAAAAATTGTTAACAAAATATGGAGTTACTCGTAAAATTGCCACCCCGTATCATCCACAACTTGTGGACAAGTTGAGGTGTCTAATAGGGAAATAAAGCGTATCCTAGAGAAGACTATTAATGTATCTAGGAAAAATTGGTCTTTAAAACTTGATGATGCATTATGGGCTTATAAGACAGCTTTTAAAACTCCTATAAGAATGTCCCCATACAAAATTATTTATGGTAAATCATGTCATCTACTTGTAGAGCTCGAGCACAAGGCTAATTGGGTCATAAAATACCTTAACTTTGATTTACAAGCTACAGGTGAAAAGAGATTGCTCCAATTGAACCAATTGGACAATATCAAAAAGAAAAAGCTTATGAAAATGCTAAGATCTACAAGGAGAAAGCCAAGCGATGGCATGATAGGAACATTCAATAGCGAAAGTTCATGCCTAGTCAGAAAGTGTTGTTATACAACTCCCAATTGAAGCTGTTCTTAGGTAAGTTAAAATCTTGATGGTCTGGGTCATTTGAAATAGCTAATGTTTTTCCTTATGGTATAGTTGAGTTAAAGATAGGAGACAATCGCACTTTCAAGGTAAACGGCCATCTCTTCAAACACTATTTTGAAAAAGAAAACATGGACAGCGACGCCACTATAGTGGCGAGCGAGAACCCAGAGTAAGATCGAAAAAGTTAGGCTAGCGATTATAAACTAAGTGGTTTATAGGAGGCAACCTATATCTAACCAAACTAATTTTTTTCTTATTCATTATTATTAATTAAAGAAAAGTTTAGGCCGAGCATTGGCATAAAGGCCATCGACCTTAAGGAAAAAAAAAAAAAAAGAAGAAAAGTGCGAAAATTTGAACTTAAGGTTGGTGCTCAAGGTTATCGACCTACTTATATACATCGGCAATGTACGCTGCAAGCATATAGAGGAAAGAACTGGTGTACAGTGCTTTTTAAAGCTCGATTGTCGATTTTCTCTTTCTCTCCTCACTCATTTTCTTATCGATTTCTCTCTCTAACTTCTCTCTCTCTCTCTAGTTTTCTCTTTAGATTTCTCTCCCTCTCTCCATCACTCTAACTCCGCCACACTTTCTTTCTTCATCACTCCATCTTACATTTACTTACTCTCTTTAACTTTTCCATACCCATTTTCACCTTTTCATTTTAGATTTGTGATGTCAGCATCCACTATGTCGCCCAAGAAGATGCAACCTCAACGAAAGAAACAGAAGACAATAGCCACTTCGTCTTCCAAAAGTTTAGGCAACAATCTGCTTTCACATCAGGAGTATGCTAGGGAGAAAAGGTGGAAGTTACAACGAATGACATTCATGAATCAATAATATTTAGATTGGACTCTTTTGCAAGAGTATGGAATGAACAATAGAATCCAGTAGATGGTTCCTGATAAAACATGGTTTCGATTATTTGAGGTAAAAGAACCTACTTTTAGAAATATAGCCATTGATTTTTTGTCCACTTTGCAGCCGGAGAGAAGTGGGCGAATGTCCACTTTTACATTTCAGGTTTATAGAGAAATCCATGTAATTGAATTGAGTCAAATTGGTTATTTTCTAGGTTTATATGATGAGGAGGAAGTTAATTTACCTAACTCTTAGCCTAGTGATATGACTGTTGAGAGATTTTGGTTTCAGTTGATTCATCCCAAGCGAGATGATTTTGTACCTTCAAAGTCGCTCACCATAACTTTCTCAATAGTAGAGCACCGATTACTCCACCATATTCTTGCTCATACTTTCAGTTGTAAGAAGGCTAGTCATAGCAAGGTAACCAATTTTGACATGTTTTATCTATATAGTATGATTTTTGGGTATTAAATAGATCTGGGAGTAAAAATAGCAAATTTTATCTATAGACAGATAGATGATACCGGGATATAGGTTATCTTTTGTAATGGGTATATTACAACATTATTGAAGGGTATAGGGCTTTTTCAAAAACTGGAGGGGGACGATAGTATTCCATATAAGCCTATTTTTGCTGCACCCTTTAGGGGTTGAGGATTGGTTAAGATAAATAATAGGCTCCATCCTATTGATAAGGAGGATATTCTTGAAAATCCTTCTACTGCTAGAGCGTTTACTTCATAGCATCCTCTAGCTAGCAGTTATGAGTAGTTAAGTACTAAAATTAGAGAAGTTTGGAACGAAATTAGGAAAGAAAGGAAGAAGAATAAGAAGTTTCGGACTACTATGTTTAATTTGCTGAAGTCTGCTATCTCGTGTTTTCAGCCAGCAGCTGTAAAGCAGCTCTATTATGAGACTTCCAGTGTAAAGAGTAATAGCATTGATCGAGGTAGTTAGATATTTGTGCACTTTTCTGATTTTTTTTTTGTTATTTTAATTTTTTTTTATTTTTGGTTTTCTTTTATTTTGCTGTTCAGTTATTTTTGTTCAGTACTCATTTGTTTGGGTAACTCTGGATCATTAACTCTACTATGTTCTCTTGAGCGCACTTTTATGCTATCTTTGTTATTTCATATTTCTTTGCATTTGATGAGATTGGTTAGATTTGAATTCTGTGCTAGTAATGATCTTATGCTTAGAATTTTCCTTATTGCTGAAAATTTGAATCTAGAGGAGTACCAGTTTTTTATTTCTTATTGTTGTGAATTTTTATTTCCTCTTGAATATTAAATAGAAGACAATATGGACACTGTCTATTCTAAAGTGGGGGGAAGGAAATATAGGAAATGGATTTTGAATTAAATTGAATATCAATTTTGATGCCAGTTTTTGTTTACAAATAGTTATACTTTCCTATCAGCTTAAACTTTATTTGTTCTTAAGAATCTAGCAATGTTTAGGCTAATTTTTTTCAAAATTTTGAATTTCTTATTTGAAATCTAGAGATTATTTAAAGAAAAAATTTGTTGATAGCATCTTATTGTGATTTGAATAATTGACTCACTAAGGTACCCTACTTACCGATGTTGAGATTTTTGTATTCAGTTAAAATTAATTAGTCAATTCTTTAGGAACCTAATTTACCTAGTTTTTAGCCTTATAATTTGAAGTTTAAGAGTCAGTTGAGTCTTTAAGTGAAAAGTAAACAAGTTCACTGCTATGTAAAGTTAGTTAGTATATGGTCTTTTTAGTTATTCTAACGACACTTTAACACTTAGTGATTGAGATAATATACTTGCTAACAGTTGTGAAGTTTAAATGTGTGTTTTTCCTTTTATGATTGAGTGTCTACTTTTGAAAAAGAAATCTTAAGTTAAACGCTTAGATTAAAATTTGTTTTCTCTAGAATGGTTGATTAATTTCAATTGCAGCACTTTGATCACATATTTTGATTTGGTTTGAGCAATAGGCATTATAAATTAGTGAGTCTGAAAGTGTGAAATATCATATTTTTTGGATTAGCAATTGGAAAATTTATATTTTCAATGATAGATTTCTTTAGTTTTGTTTATTTTGCTTAAAGAAAAACAAAAGTTTAAGTGTGGGGGAGTTGATAAAGGCATATTTTTCATGTTTTAATGTGCAAATTAGATAGAATTATTATTGATTTTATAGAAATCATTAAGAAATGGTACTTAATTATTTTCATTTGGATATTTTAGGAATTAGAAGACTTAAGAGTGGAATTACGGACAATTTAAAGGCGTTTTATGCAAATGAACAAAGTCTGAATCAACATATTGCAATTTGGAATTGAAGGTAGCCTTTGAAGTCTACGATTACATCAACAGCCTTTGAAGTCTACGCTGTTAGCCTTGAAGCTTACACTATCGGCCTATTAGCCGACTTTTAGGAAAAAGAAGCTTTACATGAGCCAACCTTAATTTTTCTTATAAATAGCCTTTTGTTTCATCGTTTGAGAGACTTTTTTTTTACATATATACACCTTCCTTAGACTTAGAGAGTTATAGAACAATCATTAGATAGTTCTTGAAAAATTCTTCTATAGAATCGCTTGGATCATTGAGAAGATTTTGCTTTTGCTGTGGAGACCAAGTTTTGGAGTTGTAATTGAAGTTTATTTTTTCTAATTATAGAATTGGTGACATCTATTTTAATTATATTTATGCAATCTTGTGAATTATTCATACTTTCAATTATGAATTTCCTTGACATTTCAATTAGTAGTTATGCTTTCGTTTCAAATTCTATGGTTGGTAAAATTTATTTATGGGAATTGATGAACCCATAGATAGCTAAGATAATGATTGTATTTGTGTTATATGATTAATAGATATATGGATAATTCATGATTGCAATTTTTATGATTTCAATTATAGTAGCTTAATGGATTATAATTGTTAGTAACCCTAGTGATACGGGAGTTGGTATAGGATTTGTTAGAAAATTTTAGTTAATTTGATTAATAAATGTGGAAGCAGCGCTAATTGAATTAATTAGAAATTATCTAGAGATTAATGCGATGTTCAGCGATTGATTATTCACTAAGATATTAAGAATAATTGATTTAGGACATTAGACAATCATAGTATCTATCATAACCCTAAATGGGGCTTAGTAGGATTACCTAAAATTTTCATATCATGTGTGCACTCATGATTTGAAAATCATCTTGCAAGTCAAAGATTACAAGATTCTAAATAATTAATCACTAAAGTTTTTATTTATTTAACTTACTTATCTTACGATCACATATATATAATTATGGATATCCGATAAGCCACAGTCCAACAGAACTGCAGAGAATCAATATCCCCTACCAAATAATAAGATTGGGTAGTAAAGTTCTAAAACTCAAACTTACTAAAGTCACAAACTTTAAATTTAGTATACAATAATTCTAATGAACCATATAGTCTGTCCTCAGAGTTTAACTTATATGCATCTCGACGTTGGCACTCAACCCTCAGTTCTTAACCCATGCCCGATCGTCTAGCAACTTGTAAGAGAAAACTATTGGGGAGTAAGCTACAAAAGCTTAGTGAGTTAATTTCCCTCAACCACACAGCAGTCAAGTTATACCACAGTTAAGTTCAACCAAATGAATGCATGAACAAGCAGTATGCCAAACAAATACATGCAGGTGACCAGCTACTGCATGTAACTCAGATTTAACACCCTCCGAAGTCAGGGTTGGCGATTCATCGGTACAGTCAGATCCGGGTATCATATTAGAACTTATTTCATAACGAAACTTCGCGTTTCGTATTTAAAATGTAATGGTACATCTATTATCAGTTTTATCAAAACGAGTTTTATATATGATTGTGAGTAGGTTTACGTAACCCTCATTCACCTCTAAACGAAGGCCTCTAGACTCGAGTCATAGTCGGGCGGTTGGCACCTCCAACGCTTAGTCATCCCGTGGGCTAAGGGAAGGTCATATCGCACGTATGCACCGTACGAAATCAATAACAATCCATAATCAACCCAAGTATGGCCTCTCACTATCTCCGTATAATGTGACTGCCTGGAATTAGTTATGTAGTACATGATTTATGAATGATCCAAGTTAACTTTTCTAATCGAATAAAAGTTAAGTCATATTTGATCAGTGATCATTTCAAGTCACAAACAATCAATCTATTGAATCTACTATGCAACAAACATTATATTATTGAAATTTAAAGTAAATTCATCATCAACAACAATTATCATGCACAAGCATAACCCAACCCCATACACATTCATTTATAATTCATAATTTATGTTCATTAACTACAAGCACAAACAAGTATGGAATCATAAGGAAAAACTCACTTAGCCATAACTAGCTTAAGGATCGTAATAGTCGGTAGGCAGCTCAAGGTCAATATCAAGATCACTTGAGAATAAGGAAAATTTGTAAGATAAGGAATTTAAAACTAATTGGTGTTATAATGTGTAAGGTTTATTTCACTTATAGCTACGTGAAATTGTCGATTCGAGCTTTTTATCGAATCGCGTGTAAATTTTTCGTTTTAGCTTGGATCGTTATGAACTTATAGTCTATTTTGATTGTTTTCGAGCGTGTTTTCTCGTAACGAGGTCCGTTTTGGACGTTGTGACTTGTAACTTAAATTGTGATACAAAAATATCACAAAAATTATTATTTAAATTTAAAAATTATAAAATATTGATTTTCGCTTTTTCGTAACATATTTATAATTTAATAATTATTTAAATCATATGTTTGTTATTTTTATTATTTTGGGTATATTTTCCTATTTTTCTCATTTTCCTATTTTTCTCATTTTCTTATTTTTCTTATGTACCTCACGATTATACATATATATATATATTCCTATACTTATAATATATAATTTATNTAAGTCGATAAGGCTAATAATAATAAAAGAATATGAAGTTTAATAAATCAAATATAACACCGACAACAAAACTTTAGGAATTTATCGAAACCCTAAATCGCTTACTAAAACCCTAAAACTAGTTTATGCATCATTAATTGAAATTGAACCTAAAATTACTCGAAACCTTAAAACCATAAACATAAACCTATAAAATAGTTAAATATTATACAATAGCAATAAAATTATAGTTGAATGTAATTTTTGACTAAATCGCCTATTTGTACGAAATTGTAATAAAATTACCATAATAACTTTTAAAAATTATAATTGTAATGGGTACCAGTTAAATTGATAAAATTTCACAAAATTTTGAAAACTAATCTACGAGGAGATTCGCTATAATTTATATGATTTGAAAAATTACACATATTTGTTAATAATTTTCATTTTCTTTCTTTTCCATTTTCAATTTATCTCATTTTCCTTCCTTATTTCCAAATCAATTCTTCTCTTGCGCAAAAGAAAGACGAAAAGTTAAGACAAAAAAAAAAAAAAATCAGCAGCTACGTAATGTTATTTTTTTGTCTTATTTACATTAATGAAATGCTAATTTAGCTTAAAAATTAAGCTAACAATTACGTGAGTAAGAACAACATATAAATATGGAAAAAGAAAAAAAAAATCTGCACAAACACACACATAAAATCTGCAAACCATGAGGAAAAAAGAGAGAAAAAGAAAGAAAGAAAAGAGAGAAAGAAGGAAGAAAAAGAAGAAGGAAAAGAAGAAAAAAATAAAAACTACANCCTAATCTTATATTTACACATATAATTAAATTTGGGTATTCATGTACATAAACATATACTATTAGTATTATATGTAAAAATACCATAAAATACTATACAAATACTATATTTCTACATATATATACTATAATATACATCTATACTTTCTAAAATAAATAACTTACCTTGTAGTTTTTATTTTTTTCTTCTTTTCCTTCTTCTTTTTCTTCCTTCCTTCTCTCTTTTCTTTCTTTCTTTTTCCTCACGATTTTATGTGCTGAATGTTTCCAGAATGTTGTTTTCTTTTCTTTTTATTTCATTTGTTTATTAGCTTAGATTTTATGCCAAATCTTAGATAATTATTGCAAGAGTTTTGTTTGATTAAATATCCAACACCTGGCAAAATAATCCATCACGTGGGTTGCTTCTTTTGGCTTTCATTTTATTGATTTTGCTTTTGTTATGCAGGAGAAGAAATTGAAATGGGAAAGGGAAGAAGAAAAATGAGATAAATTGGAAATGGAAGAGAAGGAAAATGAAAATTATTAACAAATATATGTAATTTTTCGAATCATATAAATTAATACGATTCTCCTAGTAAATTAATTTTCAAATTTTTGTGAAATTTTATCTATTTAATTGGTACCTGTTACAATTATAATTTTTACAAGTTATTGTGGTAATTTCGTTACAATTTCGTAGAGGTAGGCGTTTTAGTCGAAAATTACAATCGACTATAATTTTATCATTATTGAGTAATATTTAATTATTTTATAGGTTTATATTTATTATTTTAGGGTTTCGATTAAATTCGGGTTAAATTTTGGTTAATGGTGCTTAAAGCAGTTTTAAGGTTTTAGTATACGATTTAGGGTTTTGATTAATTTCTAAGGTTTTTACTACTTATAATATATTTAAATTTACAATTTATTAAATTTTTATTTTGCTCGGTTTTGATGACTCTTCAAGTCATCTACAGTATTAGGATCTACTTCTACTCTTAAATAGCTAAATTTGCGGGGTTTACAATATCGGTAGATATATGATTATAATTTAGAGTCTACTATTAATTGGAGATATGGGAGTTGACCGATTAATTAGAGATTTAAATTCTTAAGTTTTAAGGCATAATAATTTCACTTGAATGACCATATAGCTATTAATTTATATAACATGATAACAATTTGATTTGCATAATTTAGGGTAGATTCTACTTTTTCCATAATTCTCAATTGATTACTTAGTTTTAGATATTTTATAGTTATTTTCTTTCAATAGTTTTGGACTAATTATTAGATTAATTAATTTAATTTTGATTGCTTGAATATTGATAAGAACTAGCATAGGATTAATAATTTCTTAGTTCTTGAAGGATCGACAACCTTACTTGCTTTATATTTCCAACCCGGTATACTTGCTGGAGTATTCATAATTTAATTTTTTATATATAGTTTAAGCGAATCAATGGCCTATTTAAGGTCTTGAAGAAGATCAACTGCAACGTCTACTAGATTGAGTTACCTAATGACTATAGTGTTTCCTCTACCTTCAATGTGTTCGATCTAATTCCCCATTAACCAACAAAAGAAGACCTTGCAAGTGCCCTAAAAGAGCAAGCAGAAACCACTTTAGATTTGAAGATAAATCTGTCCAACCCCCCAGGTAGATGATAAGAATCAATCCCTTAGACTGATCACAAAAAGCTAAGCTTGAAGACTTCAATGGCTCGTGCAGAAAATAATGGCCGACCTATCTGTCAAATCCTTATGTATGTCCAACATGCTCCTACCCAGTTGTGAAGTCTTGACCCAAAAGGTAACCTAGGAAAGGCTAACCAAGCTGAGCTCTCCAACCAACCATTAGTGCATGACTCTAATTCAATTGACTTCTTAATTAGATTGATTAGCTCCCGACTAGATCCAGATCAGGTCGGCCCTTAACTGTAACACATTCCTATTTCCGCCTATGTTGTATCATATCCCTGATGTCCAGCCACTAAGCGATACATATCTTCTGACACAATGTTTTAGAATGATTCTTTCTTTTCCATATTAAATATTCTTTGTCTCTTTTACCCCTTTTAGTATGTCTTATGTAACTTAGTGAAGAATACCTTTTTATCTTTTCATACATGTAAAGCGACCCTAGTGAACGAATATATAAACCCCCACTTTGTTGTATAAAAGGATCATTCAACTTTCAATAGAGAATTATTCACCTTGAGCAACCTTAGTGTTCTCATTTTCATTTAACTCTTATCTATTCCCTTTAGCAAAGAGTAGCAGCAAGCGACTCTTTAATTCGAACTGGTGTGTTATATTCGATAGATTGTTGGCCGAGTAAGATCAATTGGTGTGTCATATCCATTTAGTAGCTACCTAGACTTTGCCAGCCTTTTCTTTGTTTCTTTCTGGTTTGCTTCATTGTGGTGCCTCTCCGTGTGTTCAACCCTGGAGACACATCAAGTTGGCATATACCCTTATAAATTTTTCTTGTAGTTTCAAGATATTACTAAGTGTAGAGAGCTACTTTTATACATATTCTAATTTTAGAACTCTTAATATGGGATGACTATATTTATTAGTCTTTTTCTTCTTTGGCAGCTCTTGAGACTATAACTGATATTACGGAGGACTTTGAGTGTTAGATAACCAAAGTCTTATGATAATATCCGTCTTTTGATGCATTATGAATTTCTCTAATAAGCTTATGAAAAATCGATGTTAATATTCAACTGTCTGATGTTTAATTTGCTTAAAACAACTAGAAGGATGGCTAGGAGATGGAGGAGCCCTATATATCACATATAAGATTAATGAACGGCAAGGGTACTGACCCTTAGTCTTCATGCAATACACAGAAAATGGCCGTGATTAGGGTATCCTTCAAGGCATGATAGATGCTCCCACCTAGAATAGTCAGCTTAAAAAAGCATTACTAAAGTCTACTCATCAATGAATACAATACGACTTAGTATTTCGCCTAATATGACTCATTAGCTAATACTAAAGTCCACTTACCACTAATCTTAAGTTATTCGGTAACATTGGATAAGAGCATAAGAGAAGATATACTTAGAGAAGGGTATTTCGTAAAAACAAGTGTATTCAATATTTGTAAATGTGTAAGATAATTTTGGCTATAGTAAAAGAACTATTTATAATAAGTTCTTTAGGACAACAATAAATAATGGAAAATTACATAAAAGGCAATGTAAGGAAGAGACTCCTAGTATGTATGGAAAATGGTAAATATGACAAATGTTGAAAAAGAATATAGTACAATTGTCAGAAAAGCAAGGAACAAGTAATGGCCTATCACTAAGTATGTAGTCAGGGATCTTAAGGCATTGTATCTAAGCTAAAATGATGTTGAGGATGATATGTGCTTAAAGCTGTTGAGGTGATTAACTAATGTTGTAGTTCTCTACAATAGGAGAGTAGAGCTTAATGCATAGTGACCTTAGCCTCAACACTAGGCAGCTTTGTAGGCTGGAAGAGAAGGGCTTGATGTTTAGTAGTTTCAAACTCAGCACTCAGCAAGTTAGCCTCAGCACTTAGTAAGTTAGCAATTGGGCAAGGGTCTGAGTAGAGTAGAGTATGTTTGAGCTAATATTTTAGAGAGTTTGCCTACAACCCTTATGCGTATAGGAGACCATCCTCAACAGGCTGACGATAGATAATCCTCCTAGTAAGAGATTAGAGGCCTCGGAGACTAGCGGGAGTTAGGGCTCTAAAGGTTGACAATCCATCTGTTCCTTGGGATTGTTGATGATTTTCCCTGAAATTATGGTATTCTTCTTCCTCTCTTAGCACATAGGGCATTAAGTCAGTGATATTGAAGGTGGGACGCACCCCATATCCATCTAATAGTTCTAGCTCATAAGCATTATTGTTGATGTGTTAAAGGATCTTGAAAGGGCAATTTGACTTAGGTGATAGCTTGTTTGTCCTCCTTGGATATTGTTTTTTACTAAGATGAAACCAGACGAGATCCCTTAGGTTGTAAAATATTCTCCTTTTACTTTAGCTTCCTTGGTCTCTTTATTGAGGCACTATCTTAGCTAGTTATTTAACAACCTTCTTATGCAATGCCTAAATCTCCTCGACACGCTATAGGTCAGTCTGACTTTCTCCTAGGAAAGTCAAGCTGGTAATCATATCTAATGGTAAGTTTGGGTTGAGTCTATAGATGATCTTGAAAGGCATCCCTTTTGTTGAGTTATGAGTGGAGCAATTATAAGCGAACTCAATGATGGGTAGACAAAGATCCCAATCATGTAGATTTTTCCCAACAGTAGCTCAAAGGAGGTTGCCTATTGTTTTGTTCACAACTTTGATCTAGCCGTCTATTTATGGATAGTAAGAAGTATTAAACATGAGCTTAGTGCTAAGCTTCTTCCATAGGATTCACCATAAAAATTTCGTGAGCTTTGAATCACGATTGGACACAATATTCTTTGGTACTCCATGTAGTTGTATAATCTCCTATAAAAAGAGGTTAGCAACAAATAAAGCATCATTGGTTTTGTGGCAAGGGATGAAGTGGCTCATTTTGTTGCACCGATTGACCACCACCATAATAGAGTCATGTCTTTGAGGTGTTTTAGGTAGGCTAAACTTGAAATCCATGCTCAAATCAATCCATAGCTACTTAGATATAGGTAGAGGTGTGTATTCTTGATATGACTTATTTATCCCTTTGGTTTGCTTGCATACCTTGCACCATTCAAGAAATTTGTGCACATCTTTCATCATCCTAAGTCCATAAAAGTTCTCTTTTAGCAACTCAGCCATTCTATTCGTGCTAAAAAGGCTGACTAAGCCTCCAACATGGGCTTCTCGGGTAAGTAAGTCCTTAGTAGAACTATTCGGCACACAAATTTGTTTTCCCTTCATTAGAAATCCTTTACTCAAGTAGAAACCATCTACTACTCCTCTAATGTTGCATTTGGCTACTAAGGGTCCAAAATATGGATCATATTCATACTAATTAGGTAGGGTACAAAACCTAAGTATCCTAGCTTATAGTGTTGTTATGAGAGTATGCCAATAGGAAAGGGCATTAGCCATAGTGCTAAAACTTCCCTTCTTATACTTGATGACATAGCAAAAGGTTTCCAAGAACTCGACCCATTTAGCATGACGCCGAGAGAGCTTCTGTTGGCCTTTGAGATGCTTGAGAAATTCATGGTTTGTGTAGATAATGAACTCCCATGATAGTAGATAGTGTTGCCAGTTCTAAAGAGCTCAGATGAAGGCATAAAAATTTTTGTCATATGCTGAGTAATTCAACATAGCACTTTTGAGCTTCTCACTAAAATATGAAATTGGTCAGTGCTCTTGCATGAGAACAGCTCCATTACCAACTCTAATGCATCACATTCTAGTTCAAAAACTTTCTTAAAGTCAAGCAGGATAAGTATAGAGGTAGAAGTCACCTTTGACTTAATCTTATCAAAGCTACTTTAAGCTTTCTCAAACCATTTGGATTTAAAGTTCTCTTTTGTTAGCTTGGCTAGTTGTATAACTATGAAACTAAATTTCCGAATACGAAGCTAGACCATGAAAACTCTTAACTTTAGCAATACTGGTTAGTGTTGGCCATTTGAGAATAGCTCAGACTTTCTCATCATCAACTCTGATTCCTCCCTCAAAGACAACATAACCAAGGAATACTACCTTACTTTAATAGAATACGCACTTCTTTAAATTGTTGAATAACTGCTCGGCATTGAGAATATCGAATACTAATCTTAAGTGTGCTACATGAGAAATGAGATTGGTACTATACACCAAAATATCATCAAAGTAAACTACAGCACATTTGCCAATCAAAGTTCTCATAACATGATTCATGAGCGGCATAAAAATGCTTAACGCATCTATAAGCTTAAACGGCATCACTATCCACTCAAATAAACCATCCTTTGTTCTGAACGTAGTCTTCCACTTATTTCTAGGTCTTATTCAGATCTAGTGGTAGCCACTCTTTAGATCAATCTTTGAAAATACTCACACACTATGCAACTCATCAAGCATATCATCTAATCGCTTGGATTAGATATCGATACTTGATAGTGATTTTATTGATTGCTCAGCTCTCAATGTACATTCTCCATGAGCCATCCTTCTTAAGTACTAGGACAACTGGCATAGTACAGGGACTCATGCTCTTTGAAACATATCCATGATCAATCAACTCATCAACTTACTTTTTCATCTTGGTTACCTACTTGTAATTGAGCCTATTAGCAGGTTGGTTAGGTAAAGTAGCTTTGGGGTTAGAGATCGATGCGATTCTCTATCCCTTGATAAGGGATAAGCCTCTAGGCAACTCGGTAGGAAACAAGTCAACATATTCTTAAGGTAATGTATGTACCTTAGTAGGTAAAGCTCAAACTTCTTTCAACTTTAGTATTCATTTGACTAATAAGAGTACATACTCTTCCATCTTGACATCTTTGGAAAAGTAAGCTCAAGAAATTACTAAGGACTTCTCTGCAATGATCTAGTAATCTTCTTTTGTGACTCTTAGACATTTTTAAGGCTCATTGGGGTCAGTAAAACCTCCTTTTCGTCCTTCTGGAACATATAAGTGTTCCTATACCTTTCATGGGGTACCCTCAAATCAAATAACTAGGGTCAGCCAAGTAGTATGTGTAAGGCACAAATGGATAGGACATCGTATAACACCTCATCCTTGTATCTATTACTAATGGTGATTAGCACTCTTACCTACTTGGCAATAAGTAGACCTCCCTTCTCATTTGGCTAGTGAATCTTGTAGGGGTTTAGGTAAGGATAGGTTGGTAACTTTAAAGCCTTTACTACCCTTTGTGCAATGACATTGGTACAACTCCTTCCGTTGATGATCAAAGCACATAGTTTATCATTCAATCTGTAGTTTGTATAGAAGAGGTTTTCTCTCTATTCATTCTTATCAACAAGAAAGGTATTAAGAGATCTTCGTACAACCATACAACAACCATGTAGTAGTCTCCCATTTAGGTCGGGTCATGACATTTGAATCTTCTTGAAACCCTTCTAATAGTTGATCAACTCTTACTTTTTCTTGTCCTTCACTAGCACTCTCCACCTCAAACTAGGGCTTGTCTCCCTTAATGGTCATGACATATTGGTTTAGGACTAACTAGCCACGTGTCCAAAACTAAAACACTTAAAATATTTGATTTCTCGGGTCTTCCATCCTAAGCTCTAACTTTAGTTCTTCTTGACCTTAGGTTCCTCAATCTTAGTCTTTCTTTAGCCATCATTAGGTCTGTTCGGCATCTGACATCAGCAATCCACATCAAAATTGTTGATAGGCATTTTTTGATCATTATTATGTGAGCATATATTAATCAGCCTGATACTTAAGCCTGGTCTAATTATCTAATCTAAGGACAATCTCCATTGATACACTATAAATACTAGGCAAGACCTCTAGGTAAGGGGACCCTCTCCTTTGTTCTCTCACTTTCATAATCTATTGATAATTCTGTTCATACATGATGAGAAGGTTGACTTAAGCATCATAATGACCATGCTAGAGCACCCTCCAACGCCCCCGATAGCCTTTTTTCTGTTTTGCAAGTATCTTCGCATTGGGATGAAAATCACTCGTCAACAATCGATGCTGTCTGTAGGAAACGAAAGGGTACAAGAACATATTTCTTTTATGAATTTCTCTAAATCTGGTTTGTTTAGTTGATTTTCTCCATTTCTTTCTAAAATCTGGGCAAACTCATTTATAGTTTGTCAATTCATTTTGGTTGCATGGATTTTTCCATTCTCTTCCAAATTTGCATATGGATGCTTCTTTTTTCGTAGTTTAGTTGATTTTTTTATGATGTCTTTATTTCAACGGATGGTTTCTTTAAGGGTACAACTGCTATTATATCATACTTTGAAGAGATTTGTGACATGGAAACCATCTCAGATAACTGCTACTATATGATGTATCTAAGAGACTAGTTTTCCATTTTCAAACAAATTCTATTTTGATAGTATTATTATGGTTATATTATGCCATGAATACAGAAACATGGAAGGAAGATTATTTTGCCTATTTTTCTCTCTCCACATGGGTCGTCTTTTTATGTTCTAGATGAATACAATCCAACACAATCCTTAGAAGTAGCAATTGTGTCTCACAGGAAAGGTTCTTTTAACATTGTCACTCTCAAAGGATGAAGATGATAATTATGAAATATCCACTCCAATATCTGATAATAGGAAGTTCTCTCATGAACTCAAAGTGACCATCATGAAGCGAAATGACTCCATACCAGATGCATATACAATTGATGCTATTTAAGGTGAAGACATATTACAAATTAAGGATACTATGCATATAAAATTTTCAAGAACTATTATGCCGAGCTACTAGTTTTTTTTTTAGTTGTTCATCCTCAGTATAAAGGGCTGAACTATGTCGAGTGAGTCAAAAAACAAGGATGTCGAGTTACTCCAAGCATGCTGAGCTACTCCAAGTGAGTTGGAAAACCCTAAGCATGCCAAGTTACTCCAAGTGAGCTAAAAAACCCCAAATATGCCAAGTTACTCCAAGTGTGTCAAGCTTCAAGTCTTTATAAGATTATGTGAAAGTGGAACCATAGTTGCCATGGAAGTTATTGAACCGAGCTTTGCTACACCAAGTTCAACAATAAGATTTGTAAGCTTGGTGTCGTAGGCTACAAATACCTAGCTATAGTTTGAAAGTCGAGCATTGTTATGTTGTCAAGCTCTATGTCGAGAAATGAGCATCTTTATGTGAAGATGTGTATATGAGCTCTTGACATGTAATAGGTTGTACACAACCAAGCTTATAGCAAAAGTCGAGAAGCTCTAGTCGCTGTGCTCCTTAATGTAGTAATCATGTCAAGATGTACTTTGATAGGGTCAACGAATGATGAGGCCCTTAGCCGAGAAGCTCTTACTAAGCTATTGAGACCACCAAACAAAAAACTTAAGGCCCAATACTGAATTGACAAGAAGTTGCCGAGACAAATACTGCAGCAACTCTGATTGCTAAGCTATATTGACTACAATCTACCAAACAACAACAAGTTCCAAGTTAAATGTCAAACAGTAATAAATGCTGAGCCAATTACTAAGTATATGAGCAAGTGTCGAGCTTGTGTGAGTGATAGTGGAAAATTATCTAAACTGAGCATAGGTGATAAGTCAAGATGCCAAGCTAATAAATTCTTTTCTAGTTGGTTGTACCTAAATAATCTACTGAGCTCCAACCAACAATGAAGGTCCAATCTACCTTTCATATTACTGAGCTTCAATGCTAGAAGCTGTCTAATTTTAAAACTACCTAGCAACAATGGTGGGATCGACCTAACTTTAAGCAACTAAATAGATGAAGTTTGCATGAGCAAATATTTGATCATAGTCAATCCTAGCATAAGCTATGGTAATGCCAAATAATAATGGTGCCAAATAAACAATAGTGTCAAATAATGATAATGCCGAATAATCAACAGTGCCAAAAGAACATTATTCTAGTGAGTATTATCCTACATGGACAATTGAAGCACTAATGGCTACTCTCAAACATTACCTTCAACATTGCTCTGGATGGCACTTAAATATATACGCTCAGACCAAGCTATAGCTTAGTTGGTCCTTATTTTTCAAAGCATGGTTTGGTAACACGATCTAGCTCCTTATCAAGCTCTCACCATGATTAACTTACTCTCCATTCTTTATTATCTAGTGAAATTGGAGAGAATAATTATCATGGCCTGATGTTTGCAATTTTCACTTAAGCAGACTCAATTAAAGCTCTATACGCCAAAAGCTTCTAGACTTATGAACTCTACACTGGATGTGACCAACTCGAAAAGCAAGCTTGAACAATTCTAAGCCGAGTTGTCCAAACACCGTCTTAAGCTCCTAGGCGATCACAATTCTCCAAGATCGAGCCTTAACCAAATGTGAACGACAACAAGTTTAGAACAGCAATTGGACAATTCTAAGCCGAGTTATCCAAACACCATCTTAAGCTCCAATTGACTAAACCATAGTCGAGACATTACGTAGCATGCAAGCCTCTTATTTTTCCACTTTCAACCGATAGAGGCACAACTCACTACCTAGTCATTGGTATATCATCAGCTTAGAACAGCTATAATACTAGCTTCATGAATCACTTATGTGCTTACTCCTATTGATAAAAGATGAGTAAAACTTGATTACTACTATTTATGATTTGTTCAATCATTTATTTTTGATATGTGCCTATATTGTACCTCGTGCAAGTCACTTGTCGGCATTTCCCCTCGATCCATGGATTTTGTATTAAATTATATTTAACTATATTTCGATTTATGATACGAGTTCCAATAAGTCTGATAATAAAAGTGTTGATTATTTAGCACTTGAAATGATTGGTTGCATTCTTAGCAAGCTAATTTCTACTCTTTAGGAGACGAGTATGAGAACTAAAAAAAAAAAGAAAAAAAAAAAGGAAGAAGAAGAGGGCTAAACAAATGCCCCCATTTTAAGCCCATGTGAGTATAATCCACTAATGAGTAGCACTAAAAAACTTTAAGTCCTATACACTATAGACGATGAGCTAGTATAAACTCAAATGCTTTGTCTAATAAATAGATGATGAGCTACTTGAAAACCCTTAGCCATCAAATGGTAATGGGTTAGACACTTAAATCTAACATCTGGTACCAAAGTCCTATATGTTAATGGACTAGAAGCCAATTAGCCTATTCTATGGCTCTACTTAGCATAGGTTGTGCTTAGTTTGAATGACCTGCATACTTATCCAGCCTTTTTAGCCATATTGGCCTCTTCAAGCCATCGCCTCTTCAGGTGGTCGAGCCCCTTAAAACCTTAGCTTTTTCAAGCATATCGGCCTCTTTAGCCCTTTGCTTCTTCAGGCTTCAAGCACTCTAACCTCTTTGGGTCTTCGCGTTTCTAGGCATACCAATATTTATAGGTGCCTCAATCACTCTAGCTTTTCACCTTTTCAAGCCTTTGTTTCTTCAAGCGCTCTAGCCTCTTTAGGCTAAGATTACAAACCTTTCTAGAAATCCCTAGAAATTAACCTCCTTAGATACTCTCTTTTCTAACTTTGTCACCAAAGAGAGTGGAGGGCAAGTGTTGATAAGCATTTTGATGCTTCTTTAGGGTCAGACGTACGAAGAAGCATCATAATGAAATGGATAAAAAAGAAACAGAAGAAAAGCTAACAAAACCCAAGTAGTTACCGAATGGATATGACGTACCACTTGACCTTACTTGGCTTACAATTCGCTAGATCTAACATATTGGTTTGAGCTGAAGGGTTACTCGCTGTTACTTTTTGCTAAAGGGAATAAATAAGAGTTGAAGAGTAACAAGGACACTAAGGTTGCTCAAAGGATACTTGAATAATCTAATCTTGATGATTCTACTGCGTACAAACAAATGGAGGTTTATATACCCGTTCACTAGAGTTACTTTTCATGTATGAAAAGACAAAATGGGTATTTTACAATTAGGCTACATGAAACATACTAAAAAGGGGTAAAAGAGACAAAGAATATTTAGTACAGAAAAAGAAAAAATCATTTTGGAATATTGTGCTAGAAGACATGCATTGCTTAGCTACTGGATATTAGAAATATGATACAAAGTAGGCGAAACAAAAAGTGCTGGCAGTCAGGGGCAACTTGATTTAGACCAGGTCGAGGACCAATTAGTTTTGAAAAGTTAGCTTGATTCGGGGTTGGATGCCTACAGTCGGATTGAGAGTTCGCCTTGGTTATTCTTGTACTGTCTTTTGAGATAGAGCATTGCTGCTGATCAGGGATAGATTTAACACAAGCAAAGACTTGAGGCTCAAGATAGCAGGAGATCAGTTTGGCATAGGAATTCCCGTCTCGGCTTTGGTTTCAAGCTAGTAATCTCCGAGTGAGTCCTTAGAGTCATCTAGCTTGGTTACATGTGATTAGTCTAAGAGGTTGATTCCTATCATTTACCTAGGGGTCAGAGAGATTTGTCCTCAAATCTAGATCGGTCTCTACTCTTTCTTTTAGGGAGCTCACAAGGTTTTCTTCCGTTGGTTGGTGAGGAATCAGGTTGGACACATTAAAGGTGGAGGAAATACCATAGTCATTAGGCAACTTGATTTGGTAGGCGTTGTAGTTAATCTTCTTTAGGACCTTGAATGGGCTATCAGCTCGAGGAGATAGTTTGCTTTATCTTAAGTACGGGAATCACTCTCAGCTAAGGTGAATCCATACTAAGTCTCCTAGTTAGAAAGAAATAGTTCAGTAGCCTCATTTATTAATCTCTTATTATCTTTGATCGAATTTAGCGATCTTCCTAGTTACGAACTTGTATAACACTTGCAATTCATGGGCTCAGTCAACTCCAGATTGACTCTCTTCAACAAATATTGTAGTGCTAATCATGTCTAGGGAAATTTTTGGATTAAGGCCATATATGACCTCGAATGGGATCCTCTTAGTGGTGCTGTGGACAGTCCAATTGTATACGAATTCTACAACCAGTAGGAACATATCCTAATCCCTTAAGTTCTTTCCTACAACAGCTTTGAGTAGATTGCCTAGCGTCTTGTCTCTCTACTTCAGTTTAACCATTAGTCTGAGGGTGGCTACTAGAGTTGACTATAAGTTTAGTTCCAAGTCTTTTCTAATGAGTCTTCTAAAAATAGCCCAAAAATTTTGTGTCCCGATTTAAGACAATAGTCTTCGATACTTGCTATAGTTGGATAACCTCCTACAAATACAAATCAACAATATATAAAGTATCATTAGTCTAATAGCATGGAATGAAGTGTGCCATCTTACTAAAACAATCCATTACAATGAATATAGAGTCTTTCCCCCTGGATATTCGAGGCAACCCTAGGACAAAGTCTATACTAAGGTTGGCCTAAGGTAGGGTGGGTCAACGTTGGTAAGTGCATGTACTCTCCATAAGGTTCTCTCTTCCCCTTAGCTCTCTTGCACACTTCATAACTACCAACTACCTTATGGATATCCTTGGCCAAATCTGGCTAATAAAAGTTCTTTAACAGATTGGCTGTCTTAACCTCTCTAAAGTGGCCTGAAAGTCTACTGCTGTAAGCTTCCCTGACCAATAGCTCATGCGTAGAGTAGTTTGGAATACATAGCTTGCAGTCCTTGAACAAACATCTATCCTTAAGATAATATCCTCTAATAACCATTCCTTCTCGACACTATTCAACGACGGAACCAAAGTGAGTGTCATTAGCATAATGCTCAGTGATGAGTGAGAATCTTAATAATTTTATTTGTAAAGTGGTCAGCAGAGTTTGCTATCATGACAGAGCATCGATGACTACATTTACGCTTCCCTTCTTGTGCCAAATGACATACGAGAACCTTTCCATAAACCCTAACCACTTAGCTTGCCTCTTTAAAAGCTTATTCTGACTTCCAAGATCCCTCAGAGACTCATAGTCAATATAAATAACAAATTTTCGTGACCCGGAAAAGAGAGTACAACTCCTTCTCATACATGGAATAGTTTAGGGTGGGAACGCTAAGTTTCTCATTGTAGTTGGTGGCAAGTCATCACTCTTACATCAAGACAATACCAATTCCAACTCTTGATGCATCACATTCTAATTTGAAGGGCTTGTCAAAATCTGGTAGTGATAGGACAGGTGCTGAGGTGAGTTTTTCCTTAACCTCTCTAAAGCTTTGTTCAGCTTGGTTATTCCACATGAATCCTTTACTCTTCTTTGTTAATTCAGTCAATAGGGTAAATATTGTACTGAAGTCCTTAATTAATTGCCTATAGAAAAAAGCTAGCCTATGAAAACTTCGTACGTCAGTAACATTCTTCAGTGTTGGCTATTCAAGAACAGCTCAAATCTTTTCCTCATCTGCTCGGATTCCTTCCCCTGACACTATAAACCCTAAGAAGATCACTTCTTTTTGGTAGAACATACATTTCTTCACATTTTCGTACAATTTCTTAGATCGCAAAATGTCAAATACTTTACGAAGATGTTGAACATGGTTGTTCAAGTCGCATTGTATACCAATATGTCATCAAAGTACACTACCACACATCTTCCAATTAGAGGGCGCATCACATGGCCCATTAACTTCATGAATGTGCTCAATGCATTAGTAAGCCCGAATGGCATAACCAATCATTTGTAGAGTCTATGCCTAGTTTTGAAGGTAGTTTTGCATTCATCACTTGGCCTCATGCGAATTTGGTGGTAGCTACTTTGTAAATCAATCTTTAAGAATATCTTGGCAGTATGAAGCCCATCTAACATGTCATTGAGCCTCAATATTGGGTATCTATATTTGATAGTAATTCAATTGATTGCTTGGCTATCCATGTACATACATCATGAACTAGATGTAAAGCTGGTATAGCACAAGGGCTCATGCTCTCCCTTACATATCCTTGCTCTATCAGTTTGTCTACCTGTCTTTTTAACTCGTCTACCTGCTCTGGGTTCATTCAATATGCAGGTTAGTTTAGCAGGGTAGCGCTTAGCTACAAATCAATACAATGCTCAATGCCTCGAACTAGAGTCTGTCCTCTAGGCAGTTCCTTAAGGAACAGATTGATGAACTCATTTAGTAGGCTTCAGATTTCGTCTAGAATATCCTCCAAATCCCTCATCTCCTAACCAATATAAACATGGGCTCATTGGCCTTCTTAACAGATTGGATCTCTCTTTGGCTCATAAATAAGGTTTTGTTCTTAATAGCTTAGGTGAGCTGCTTGTAGGTTTTGTTTACTTAGGATGAGGTCAAGGGTTGTAACACAATCTTCCTTCCATCCTTGACAAAGGCATAGGTGTTCTTATACCCGCTGTGAGTAACACGTCAGTCGAACAACTAAGGTCATCCAAGCAGCAGATGTGAAGCTCCCATGGGAACAACATCATACATTACTTTGTCCCTATACACATTCCCAACACTAAACGGTACGATCACTTATTTAGTTATGTGTAAAGCCTTTATCATAAAGCGAGTGCAGTTTGTAAGGTCAAGGGTGCTTTGAGGTCGGCAGCCCCAACTTTTGCATAAAGGATTGTGCAACGACATTTGTACAACTTTCTCCATCTACTATAATGGTGCAAAATTGTCCCTTGATCGTACATTATGGAATAAATTCTCCCTCTGGTCCTCCTTAAAGTTTAGCAAGGAACTCAAGACTTATCTTAGGATTAGAGTCATTACTTCTCCCTAGTCAGCATAGATACAGATCTCCTTTTCCTCTTCGGCTTCAGGTTTTCCAACATCTTCTTCTTTCTTGATCTTGCTCTCATCAATACTATCCACTACATCTCCTTGGAGCACCGTAACGCATTAGTTTGGATACTCAACAGTTATATGTCTAAAGCCCAAGCATTTAAAGCATTTTACTTCGCTGGTCTTCCGTCCAGAGGTCTGCCCTTTCTTGTATGTCCTCGGAGTTGACCTAACCTCGAATCGGCCTAGCTGACTGGCTTAGCCCTACTGGCTTATCCAGTTGTCATCAAGTTTATCAATTATTTCCTTAGCTTGGTATGGCTTCCTTGACTTTACTTGAATAGGTTGACGTGGTACTAGGGCTCGCGAGAATGTAGGCCTAGGTTGGCTTAAAACATTTTTCCTTTGCTTTTCAACCCTTTGTATAATCTTGATCGCCTCTTCTAAGGTATAAAACCTCTACACTTCTACAATGTTGCGAATCTCATACTTGAGCCCTAAAATGAATCTCAACACTATGCGGGCCTCCAGTTCTTCTACGTTAGCTTGAATCATTAACATCTAGAACTCTCTTACATAGTCATCAATAGATCGGCTTCCTTGGCGAAGCTTCTATAACTTTACAAATATATCTTGCAAGTAAGTTTTGAGCACAAATCTTCCTCTCAACAACCTTTTCATCTCATCCCAAGTTCTAACACCTTGTCTTCCATCTTTAGCTCTAGCTGCATTTAGGTTCTTCCACTACATGGTGGCATACCCTATAAACTCTAGTGTAGTAAGTCGAACTTTGACAACATCCATATACTCATAACATTCAAACACCTTCTTGACCTTCTCTTCCCACTCTAAGTATTCATCAGAATCTCCACTTCTACTGAAGGGTAAGATTTGAACCTTGACATTATATAGCTCTTGAGGAGCTCGATGTCCTCGTCTCTGTACTTAGTAATAGTTAGCTTCTTCTTCTTCCCTAAACTCTTCAACTTCTATCTCCTCATCATCTTCCCTAATCTCCTCCAACTTAAGGGGTTGAATTGGGCGATGGGCTTGACTAGCTTGGCCACAATCTCTCTCTTGAACATTGTCAAGCAGATTTTGCGACGGCATACCCTGGGGTTCTTACTTATTAACTTGCATTGCTATGACTAGACTTTCGATAAGGTTTATGAGTCTGTCAAGTTTATCATCAACGGACCCTAGAGTGTTACCACCATTATGACTATAATCGGGTTAAGCACCACTAATTTAGTCACCAATAACACCTTGAACACTTTAATTTGACATAGTACAATATATCACACAAATATACTACAGTAGCCACTAGTGGTAAAACGAACCAAAACTTCACTATAACTTCAGACACTCTCTTTCAAAACCGTGCTCTGATACCAATGAAGCTAATGTGTCTCTAAGGTTGGACATATGGAGAGGCACCACAACAAAACGAATCGAAAAGAAATAAAAGAAAATCTATCAAAACCCGAGTAGCTACCGAATGTATATGACGTACCATTCGACCCTACTCGGCCTACAATTCACCAAATATGACATACCGGTCGGTACTGAAGGGTTACTCGCCACTATCCCTTGTTAAAGGGAATAGTTAAGTGTTGAAGAGTAACGAAAACGCTAAGGTTGCTCAAAGGATACTTGAATAATCTGATCTTGATGATTCTATTGCGTACAAACAAATGGAGGTTTATATACCTGTCTACTAGAGTTACTTTATATGTATGAAAAGACAAAAGGGGAATTCTACAATTAGGTTACATGAAACATACTAAAAAGGGGTAAAAGAGACAAAGAATATTTACTATGGAAAAGAAGGAATCATTCTGGAATGTTTAGACCAAGGGCCATCTTAATTTAGACCAAGTCGAGGACCAATTAGTTTTGAAAAGAAGTCAGCTTGATTCGGGGTCGAATGCTTGTGGTCAGATCGATAGCTCATCTCGGCTATTCTTGTACTGCCTTTTGAGATAGAGTATTGTTGCTGATCAAGGCTAGATCTGACACAAATAAGGACCTAAAAGGCTCAAGTTGGTAGGAGATCAGTTTGGCATAGGAATCCCTATCTTGGCTTTGGTTTCAAGCTAGTAATCTCCGAGCTAGTCCTTCAAGTCCTATAGCTTAGCTATGTGTGATTGGTTTAAGGGGTTGATTCCTATCACGTTTTTTTATAATGACTATGTGTGCTTATATTAGTTAGCCCGATACTTAAGCTTAGTCTACCCGATACTTAAGCTTAGTTTAATTATCTAATCTAGGGACAATCTCCATTAACACACTATAAATACCAAGCAAGACCCCTAGGTAAGGGGACTTTCTCCTTCATTCTCTCACTTTCATAATCTATTGACAATTCTATTCATACATGATAAGAGGGCTGATTTAAGCATTGGAGTGGCTGCACTGAAGCACCCTCTGGCATCCCTTGTAGCCTTTTTTCCGTTTTGCAAGTATCTTCGCACTGGGATGAAAACCACTTGTAAATAGGAACTATATTGAGCTCGGTTATATCCAAGTTGGCTCAGCATACCAGTTCTATTCGGTATGATGGCTTAGCTACTCAGCACTCGATTGATTTGATTTTGCCTCTACCTTTTGACCCTTTATGCTATTCGAATGGTCGCATCTAAACTTTTAAGCCTCTGTACTTCTATTATATTACCAATTTCGAGCCTTAGTCCAAAAATGATTCGTACTATTATCCTTACCTTAGGCTCGTCAACATCACATCAGATCATTAGCAACTAGAACTCCCAAACTTACTTGTCTACTGATCAGCTACCTCGTTTGAGTTCTTAGAGGTGCTAGAAAGTATCTTACACATAGTGTTCTGGAGTCAACCTACTCCTCAAAACTCTCTTCATCTCATTCTACATTCAGATTTCACATCAGGCCTTCTAGCATATATTCTACAGTTTCTTCCACCACACTATTACATACCTAGAAAATTTTAAGGTAGCCATTCAAATATGTATAGAGTCTTTGTAATCATAGAAGTAAAATATCTTTTCAATCTTTTCCTCCCAGTTGAGATAATCTTTAGTACTACCAAACCTGTTAAAACTCAAAATTTGTACCTTGAGATGCTTATGCTTCTCTAGGAGTTGAAGCTTATGCTCTTCGAATTTGTTATACTACTCTTCCTCCTCATATTCCTCAACTTCATCTAACTTAAGTCTCCTCTTAGTAACCCTTTCAACATATTGGGGAGAAGCTAGGTTCACATCAATAGCTTTGGGCGCTCGATGTTTACTTACTTGTCTTCTCGACCCATCTCTCACTTCTTGGCCTTATTCAACAACAACTCTTTTGTGTAGCCTAGTCTCTACTACCTTTTGTATAGTGATAGTCGGGTTGGCTACAATGGCAGTAAGTTCTTGCAACTGTTCATCAGAAGTTTACATGATCTATTGGGTAATACAACTACAACCATGAACATCACTCTTGACATTATTAATCTCTCTTTAAACAATAAGATTCGATATTTTCAATATAAGACTTTGGGAATTCCACTATTTGACAAAAGATTATACATAACTTAGACAATATGATTTCACGCAGAAACTTAGGAACTTACTCTGTTTTCTGTTTAGGAAACAGAGTATAACAGAATATACATACTAACATGAAATACTTCAATAGTAGGCTTTCAGTCGCAACCTTAAGCTCTAATACTAAGATTATATGATATGCTTAGGAGCTTAGTAATCACTAAGGCTTACCTTAAGAAGTAGTAACAGCAGGTCCATCTAAGTATCGAAGAAAAGGAAATGGACAGGTCAGTAAACTCAATAGCTTCCATGAGGCTGTTCGGAGGATCTGATGCACCAATGAACACAACATGACTTAGTACTTCATCGGATATGAATACAAGCTAATACTAAGATCTACTCGTCACTAGTCTCGAGTTATTCAGTAAGCTTAAATAAAAGTGTAAGAGAAAATATACTCAAAGAAAGGTATCTCGCAAGAACAAGTGTATTTAATATCTGTAAAGGTGTAAGATAATTTTGGTTATAGTAAAAGGACTATTTATAGTAAGTCATTTAGGGCAACAATGCAATAATAGAAAATTATATAAAAGATAGTATAAGAAAGGGATTCCTAGTATGTACAAAAAATGGTAAATATGACTAATGATGAAAATGAATATAGTACAATTGTTAGAAAAGTAAGGGACAAGTGGTAGCTTGTCTTAAGGGATGTAATCAAGGATCTTGGTGCATTATATTTAGGTTGAAATGATGTTATGGCTGATTTGTGCTTGAAGCTACCGAGGTATTTGAATGATGCTGCATTTCTCTATATTGGGAGAGTAGAGCTCGGCGCGTAGTGACCTCGGCCTCGGTACTTGGTAGCTCTGTAGGCTAGAAGAGAAGGGCTCAATGTATAGTAGCCTCGAACTTGGTACTCAGTAGGTTGGCCTCGATACTTGGCAAATTAATGATTAAGAAAGGTCTAAGTATAGCAGAGTGTGTCCAAGCGAAGACTTTAGAGAGTTACCCATAGCACTTCTACATATAGGAGCTCCTCTTCGACAAGCTGACAATAGATAATCCTCCTAGTAAGAGATTATAAACCCTAAAGCCAAGCCAAGCCAAGTAACCATAGGTTTGAACTTAAAACTCAAGGTTTAGGACGATCGGCTAAAGGATCCGATCAAACCCAAATTATAAACTATTTAACAAAATACCAGTAAAAATGACCCTGTAAACTTAAATTTAAGAAAGTGAGTAGTAAAATAGGAGACTATAAAATTTTCAAATTTTAAGCATAATAACTGCTAATTACCGAAAAGGCAAAAAGTGTAATATAATAACTAATAAATTAGTAGAGATAGATTATATGTATACTAAAAATTTTAGAATGACCAAAATAATATTTAGGAATGTTCACGTGTACCCTACATGTATTTACGTGTGGATAAAAATACGCGTAATTGCTAAAATAGGCCGAAGATTAAGTAAATAATTAAAGAAAAATACAAAATAATTATAAAAAAATCAGAAAAAAATCAGAAGGAGAGGTCTGCAACTAGATCAGGTCGTGACTGAAAAGAAAAAAAATTAGCCAATAAAAATTTGCCAAACTAAAAGCCTAAAATCAAGGAAATTGACAAAATCACATCAAATTAATGCACATTAATTACTATGTTTGTCTATAAATAAGGAAAAAATTCACAGAAGACATTTGGACAGTTTGTAATCTGAGAAAAATCGAAACACAAGAAAAATCAAGAGAAATTCCAGAAAATAAAAAAAAAAAAGAAAACTGTGCAGATTAGCAAGGTGAACTAGAGCCACCACCCACCACCACCTGGGACCGAACCACCACCACCACCCTACACTAGGACCAGCGTCTGGACCGGCCGACAGCCTTGGACAGGGTTTGGACGGCCAGAAATCCTTGAACCGGTTAGTCATTTATTCACCCCAATTTTTGTATAATTTTGTAAAATTAGTTATTTTGCCCAGAAAATTATGAAATTTGTTATTCTGAGGTTTTATTGTATGTAGATTTAGGGAAAAATATTGATTTAGTTTAATTATGTCTGGAAATATAGGGTTCTTAAGAAATTGATCAAAACCGAGCATGATTAAACCGGAAATTAAATAGGCTTAGGGATGTAGTTTGGGGCTCAAAATTTTTCTGTAGGATTCTCATATGATTTAGAACAGTGCTACGAAGCCCTTTTTTTTAAATTAATTTTTGAAAATTTTAAGTTAATTTTTAGCCCTAAAATGATGGTAAAATTGGGTGATTTGGGATTAATTAGGTAATTAGGATGTTAATTACTAATTTGGATCTTGATTAGATGATTAAGGAAGTTAATCTCTGCAGTGGAACCCTAATCCTAGCTTTTAGGTACTAATTATGGTTAATTAGGGAAATTAGGTAAAGAATATGTGAAATTAGGAATATATGAAAATATAAATTACTAAATTTAAAAAAATAAAGTTATTTGGATAATATTATAATTGAAATCAGAAAAATAATAAATCTGAATTAATATTTAATTTTAAGTAAATATCTTAAAATGTAAGATTGTTACACATCGGGAATAAATCCGATATCCCAATTAGGGTTAGAGTGTACCGAATAGTTAGAATACCAAAATTTCGACCCAATAGGATATTTGAATACCCGAACATAAGGTGATTAATGTCACATTGGGATTCGAGCCTAATTACGACTTAGGAATTAAAACTAGAATCTAGTTTAGGAACCGAACCCCGAAATAAAATACAACGAATTATTAATACGTTATAGGTATACATGAGGAAAATGAGTTACATTATAAATTAGAATAAGAATCTATAAAATACGAGTACTAAAAGAACCTATTTGTATTATAGGACACCCAGAAACAAATCAACTCGCAACTAGAGGATCGAGCGGTCGAGCAAATTCAGGTAAGTTGGGTTATTGCTTATTGTAATAGAGTACTAGTTTTGGTAGTGCTCGGAGACTTAGGCTTGTATATGCTTGTGATTGTAAGTAGTTTGCGCATGTGTTTGATGTATCTGATTTCGTGCTGGAATTTGTGTTGTGAGTGATTTTGTGACTGATTTAATGGGTATGAACTTGTTTGAAAACCTTAACCGGAATTTAATCTTAGTTGACCGTAATAACCGAAAACGTCATGCATTGCAACCCATTAGGGGATCATAGGACTCTCCAACCAAATACCGACCCCTTCGAAAGGGATAGCACAGGATTGCAAAATGGTCCCTTCTTCATCCTCAGTCGAACTAAGTGACAGGAGAGGAGGTCGCGGCGGGGGTGAAGTCAATGGTTCGAAGGTAGTCGCGGGAGGAGCGAGGTCTCCATTGCACAAGCCTGGGTTTGGTTGTGAGCTACTGCATAACATGGAACTCCTCAACCCGGATCGGAGCGGGTGAAATTTCTCTGATTTCACAACGGACTGGACTACGTTGTGCGATGACACTTGATTGTTGCATTGCATGAAAATAATTGTTTGATAACCCTGTTTGTGCTTGTATGTATTCATGAGTCTCCAATTCAACTTACTGAGCTGTAGTTGCTCATACCCTTATTGATCCTTTTGCAGGTTCTGATTTGTAATCTCTTCAAGTACCATGCTGCCCTACAATTATCCAGAGGTTAGTCTTTTTGAAGCCAGGGGTGTGAGGATAAAGTTATTTAGCTTAATGTGTAACCAGACTGACCTTGTAGTTAAAGGATGAAGACTGTTAGTTATTCTGTAAATTAGTAAACTGTAGTTATTATGTAAATCTTCCTGGGAAGCTCTGTGGACTTATTTATATGATTATCTACGTTTAATAGTAATTTGAGTTACTTATCATATTTGTAGTATAATTATTAATCGAACTGTTTACTTCAAAGCGAGTGGTCGTCGACGCCTTGTGTAGATTATCTCTATGGTAGGAACTATGAGGCCAGTTTCTATCATAGAATGGTTTACACGGCGGGACTGTTGCGACTTCGCGACTTCGGGGCGTAACAGAGATCGAAGGCCTTGAAGACAAACATGAGTAAGGGGTTTGAAGGTTAGCAATTCATCAAGTTATTAGTCCCTTAAAGACTCTCTTACCTAGATTAGTTAGCTTAGAAAAGCACTACTGGGTTTTCATATCAATTTCTTGTCACGCCCTGAAACGGCAGAGTCATAACAGTTCCACCGTATAAACCATCCTAAGATAAAAGTTGGCCTTACAATCGCTATCTTAGACCTGATCTACACAAAGCGTCCACGACTAACCCGATTATAATTTAAATAGATCGTTTACCTAAGAAAGTGAGGAAATATATAGATACACTATAATTCAGTTATTGCAATTAAAGTTTACAATATTTCTCCATAATATATTTCCTAGTTATTACATTATTCAGAAAGAAAAAAATATTTCTAGAATAAAAACTTAGACCTTAAAAATATATGTTTATTCTTCAATGTTTTTCCTCACTCCCCAAGATCTAGTAGTTGTTAGTTTCGGAGTAGTTGTTTGCCGCTTTTTAGCCAGCACCTGTACAACGTCTATAGAGATGTAAGCAACCATAGCTTAGTAAGTTAGGATGGAGGACTTAAAACTATACCATAAATACAACAAGGTTTTCAATCAACTTATTAAGTGCAATGCATGTGCAAGCAAATACTATCACACGACGTTGTCCGGCCTGTCGTGAGATTAGAGAAATTACGCTTACTCTAATCTAGGTTGAGGAGTTATTATTAATGCAACAGCTCACAACCAAACCCAGGCTTGTGCAATGGAGACCTCGCTCCTCCTGCGACTACCTTCGAACCATTGACTTCACCCTCACCGTGACCTCCTCACCTGTCACTTAGTTTGATTGAGGATGAAGAAGGGACTATTATGCAATCCTGCACTATCCCTTTCGAAGGGGTCGATATTTGGCCGGAGAGTCCTAGGTTTCCCCTAATGGGTTGCTATGCATGTCCAATTATGATTACTGGTCGTATATTTAATTAGGTCTGGTTTAGGGTGACCAATCATTTCATACAAATCATACAATACAAGCTAGAATAACAAACAGAATCATAGCATCACTCATAATCAAGCATATGCACACATTCAACTATCTAACAAGCACAACCAAATATAATCTTAAGCCTAAAAAATACAGTATCGTATTAATCCCAACTTACCTCAACTCCTTACTCACTCACTCGAGGTCTGACTTGTTCAGGCCATCGCCGATCATCCTTATAACACAAACATGGTTTCAGTTTTTCATATAACTATTATAGGTTCATTTTATCCTATAACACTTATTGTTATGTTTTGTTTAGGGTTTAATATGCCTAATTATCTAGGTCCTAAGTTTTTTACAATTATTCTAGGTTTGGGATTAGGTTTGGGTTCGGTTTCTGCATCGATTTTTAAATTAGGTTCTAGTTCGATTTCTAAGTATTGTTTTATACTCGAATCCTAGAAATTCGTTTCAACCCATAATGTGAAATTAATCACATTATTTTCCGATCTCCTAAATACCATCATTACCTCTAATTAGTATTTTATTTCACTCGGTACACTTAAATCCTTATTAGTGTATCGAATTTACTCCTAATGTAAGAAATTTTTACATTTTTCATCTAATTACATCAATTCAACTTTCCTATTAGATTTATTGTACATTTTTATTATTATCATAATATCAATTTTTATTATAATATTTTCTATTTATTATATTTTTAATAACTGTGTATTATGTACTATTACTTATTATATACATAATACACATCTAATATTTTTATTACTCTAATTACTATCTCCCAACATCAATTATCATTTCAAAATGTCTAAATTTATCCTAAATAAGATTTTACACCTAATTTACAAAATTAACCTAAACTTTACTATATTTCCATATTACTCATTTACTACATAATTAACCTAATAATTACATTTAACATCCTAAATACTACAAGTATCATACTTCATCAGATTTCAACATCCTAAAACATGTACTTATTCACTAAATCAGTAATTAACCATTTAATTACTTTATTAACCCTAAATTACTCATTTTATGTCTCATTTTAAGGCCTAAAAATTATCTAAAAATTTTGAAAATTAATTTTTGAAAACAGGCTTCATAGCATTGTTCTATGTCATCTAAGTAGTTTACACAAAAATTTTGGGTTCAAAACTATACTCCTAAAGTCATTTATTTCTAAATCGAAACATGCTCGGTTTTGCATAATTTCTTAAAGACCATATATTACGGGATATATTTTCATCAAAATAATATTTTTCCTAAAAACTAAATACAAAAATTTTCCAGAATAACAAGATTCATAATTTTCTAACAATATTTACTACTTTTTTACAAATTTACACAAAATTGAGCTGGAAATTGGACTCACCGATCTGGGTGGCTTTGGCCACCGTCGACCGCCGTGGCCTTGTCAACCAGTCTAGGCACTGCCACCATCGTGTGGTGGTGGTGGCTGTCCACACCCAGCTGCTTGTCTGGTGTGGGTTTCCTTTTAAAGGTCCTAATTGCATAATTTTTCCTATTTTTTTTCTAACCCAAATTTTTCTTTCAATTTTTGCCTCTCCCTAATTTTCTCTGATTTCTAACTATCCAAATGAGTTTAAAAATTTTTCTTGCTATTTATAGAGTTTTAGGGTAATTATTGTACATTAAATTAGACAAGACATTGTTCAAATCCCTTAATTTTTAGCTTTTGAGTTGCCTTAATTTAATTGGCTGATTTTTTTCTTATTTTTCCCAACTGCCACGACCCAATTCTGGATTATTCTTGATTTTTCTTGATTTTTCCTTAATTAATTATGAATTTTCTTTAATTATTTAGTATTATTTTAGCACATTTCGCGTATTTTAAGTAATTACGCGTATTTATACCTACATGTAAATTCATATATAGTAAAAATAAATATTTCTAAATATTATTTAGGTCATTTTATGATTTTTAGTATATATATAATTTATCTCTAGCAATTCGTTAATTATCGAAATGCATTTTATGTATTTTCGATAAATGACGAGTTATATATTTAAAATTTAAAATTTTTATAGTCTTTTATTTTATTGCTTATTTTCTTAAATTCAAACTTACGGGGTCATTTTTTTTAATATTTCTAGCTTTACTTTATAATTTAGGCTTAATTGGATCTTTCAACCGATCAAAACCTTGAGGGACTGGTTGTAGGGCTTACATTTCTCTATTAGGGTTGTTAGTCCTTAAAGACACTCTCACTTATATTAGTCAACTTAGAGAAGCAATACTAGGTTTTCATATCAATTTCTCAATTAGACTCCTGTGAGGATTAATCAACTTAGAAAAGCACTATTGAGTTTTACAATCAATTCTCCCATTTATGGTTGCTAGTTCTCTAGAGACATTTCCACCTAGATTAGTTAGCTTAGAAAAGCACTACTAGGTTTTCATATCAATTTCTCAATTAGGGTTGTTAATTCTCTATAGATGCTTCCGCCTCGATTAGTTAGCTTACAAATGCACTACTAGGTTTTCATTTATGATTGCTAGTTCTTTAGAGATGCTCATACCTAGATTAGTGAGCTTAGAAAAGAATTACTAGGTAGAGATGCTTTAGCTTAGGATAATTGGCTTAGAAAAGCACTACTAAGTTTTATATCCATTTCTCATTTAAGGCTGCTAGTTTTTTAGTGATGCTCCCCCAAGTCAGTTGGCTTTCAATATGCTACCCTCTGTTTCTCTAAACCTTTTATGACCTTAGTCAGCTTATAGAGTGCTACCCATTCTTAGATCCCTTTAAGGTTATAGTAAGCTCTCAAAGCACTATATCATTATAAAAACTCATTCTTGTGTCTCGGCTAGCTCATAGAGCGCCTTCCTTCTCTTTCGCCTTACATCAAATCCCCAATATATTGAGACTAGAATAGCTAGTTGCTCGAACTTTACCATAAAGAAGAGCAGTTGTAGACACTTCATTTTTTCTTCCCTTATAGTTTCGTATTTCCTGAACTAGAAAAATAATATTGAAAAATGAACAACACAAAAAATTTAGGAATAATAGAATTGTTAGGAAAATAGAAGCCCTAGGTCATTTTTGGTATCATTAAGTCACATTGAACGAGTTACCTTATTTTTTAGGGTCAAAGTGCATAGATGTAATTTAACAATTCTAAGTTATTAAAACTTTTATGGAATATTTGAACCTCGTTTATACTTAAATTAATTTTTATTTAATTTGGAAATTAATTTGATTTTAACATTTGCATGTGACTTTTTAGGGTTTGTCATTTTTAGTTTAGAACTAGGTTTAGTGTAGTGTGTTTTTATTTATTTATTTCATTTTTATTAAGAAAATAGAAAAAGAAGAAAAAAAAAAAGATTAAAGTATCGAATTAGGTATAAAACTTGGTCCACATAAAAAACAATGAAGGTTGAAGCCTACGATATGTAGGCGCTTTATGCCTACATCTTTTTTTTTTTTTCCAAAGCGCCTACATCTTTTTTCTTTTCTTTTTTTTTTTTTTCCAACCTAGTGAGTATAGTATACGAGCTAAGCTGGGTACGTGCACATGTGTCACAAGTGCTACACGTGCCTACCACAGGTTTTTCCATTAGTTTCCCTTAGTTTCCTCCTTTTTCCCCAGCAAGTTCCCCTATGTGATTAGCTCAGTGGCTCATGTTCGAGCCACTTTTACATGCGATTTTCACATGACCCTATGAGTATCATAATCCTATGTAGTCGTTAGAGTGAGTAATTTAGAGCATATGTAAAAGTCAATCAAATAAGGTAATACTTCACATATAAATCCTAGGAGTTAGGCAATGACATGCCGTAAGTCTATAATATGGAAATATAATAAAATAATATCATTATAGCTAAAAAATAGACAATTTTACTAAATTATATTATATTGTAATTTACTCACCATAAACACATAATTTAGGTAGCAAAAATTAACTAGACTTATAAGGAAAATTATTTAAATTATAAAATCTCATAAAACAATATATAAAAATAATACATGTACCCTAAGTATAATAATTATATACCTGAAAAATGCTCAAAATACTAAAAAATATGCATAATTGACTAAAAATTTATAGGAAAAATAATAAAAAAAGGAAAATTAGTAAAGCATTAGATTAACATGTGTTAGGGCATAATCTAGCAAAAGGAACAACTGTTCATGGAGAAAACAAGTTGTTGACACCTTAACAAGCATGGAAACTTAGGAAGATAGGTGGAGAAGAGAGAGAAACTCTCATTAGGCATGGTTCAACTTAAAAACCTCTCTAAAGTATTAGGGAGTCTTTTAGGAATCTAGAAAAAATTCGGAAAAGTAAAAATCATTGAAGAAAAAATCTTAAAAATTCAAGAATTAGAAGTGCGCGAACCAAGCTAATTCAAGGAACCTACTCATGGAGGATACTTAGAACCAAATCACCATCACCACTCAATAGTGGAGGGTATACCTAGCTTGACCGACAACTAAGGAGTAGTTGTTCGTAGTTAGATGACTACCATTTCAATGAGTCGATTTTGGTATTGGAATTTCCTTAAATTTGTAAAAATATCAAATTTACATTGAAAATTATAGAAAAATTTATTTTGACATATTTTTATATATGCTTTTAGGGAAAAAATATCAAATTTCAAAATTTTTAAGTAGATATAGTACCTCCTTAAGAAATTTCATAAAATTGATCAATTTTCGAAGTTATTTTAAATAACCCTATTGTTGTTGCTTTGAAATCAAAATTTTTATAAAACTTCCCTATATTTCATGTCTAAAATCCTATGAAAAGATTTTCACCAAAAATATTTTATGTGATTTTTCATAATTTTTAAGCCTATAAATTTGATAAAAAAAGCTATTTTTCAGAAATTACGTACCATTAACTTTATAGTAAACAACATGTAATAGATCAGGAGCTTGATCTTGTCATATGTCATGGTAGAGAGTGATGTAGAGTCAATTAGATGGATTGGAATTTGAATTATGCACAAATCATTAATTATGGATCTCATGCACTAAGGTGAAAGTATGAGAATTTGGAAGTTTGGGCAATATGGTGAGTATGGGTAGGTTGAACCTATTGTACGATCATATTTTATCATACTTGTAAACTGGAATAGTATGCTGGGATGAGTCGTTGAGAGTAAACTTATAAACTGATTCTATTCAAAGAGTTCTTTAGAGTGTTGAACTAGTAGAAGGTGGACTTAGTTCTTGATTCAAATACTTGATCAGAAGGATGATTAGTAAAAGGTTCTTAATTATAACCCTGTTGAAGCCTTATTTGAGAAGCTATTTGGTAAAAGAAGTGTGATTGTGATAATTTTAGAGACATGTTCAGAAGGTTGGTTGATGAAAGAATTTTAACTATAAATATATTGGCGTTTTGTTTAAGGAGTTGTTTGGTAAAAGAAGGATGATTGTATTAAGTTTAAAGACTTAACTAGAAGGTTGGTTAAATTAGAAGGTTTTACATGAAATTGCTTCAGAGATATCTTTAGAGGGTTGGTCTGTAAAGAAGGGACAATCTTTAGTTCAGAAATTTGGATAGTAATAGGGACATAACTATACCCCATTACAAACTTGTTTAGAAAGTATTTGGCAAGGGAAATGTGGTTGGAATGGCTTTAGGACTTGATTTAAGGTTTGGTTAGTGTGAAATGCTTAGTGAAAATAACTTCAAAGTTTGGTTCAGAGAGTTTATTGGAGTAAGTGTATAACTGGGATCATCTTAGAGACTTGATAAGAAGGTTCTAAGATTAAAATTTGATATTAGGTGAACTTTTAGAATCTTAACAGCAAGTTGGAAATCAATGCAAAGTTTACACTAATCTCTAAAGAGAAGTTCTAGCAACACTTAAATTATTAAAATGAACTCATTTACTTCATATTTACTAATACTAAAGTCACTGCATTACATGTTTAGGGAGAACAATGAAAGCAATGAGACCAACTATTAGGATAGCATCACATATCCAAGTAAGTGGGATTAGTGCTTCATTGCACTTTGAGGTATTATTTAAGAATACCTAGAGGCCTTAGTATATGTCTTGGTTGTGATTGTATGTTAGTTGTCTGTGTATATGCAACGTATGTGCTTGAATAATACTTTGCTATTTGGAGTGCTGTATTTTATGTATTTTGTTGCTTATTGATGTTGTTGGAATGAAATGTTTGAAATTGCTTGATTACCCCAAAGGTAATCTAACTAAAACTCAGCCTAACTTCTAATGGGACATGCATTGCAACCCACTAAGGGAACGACTAGGTTATGTTAGGCTAAACATGGACCCTTTGATGATGATAGCAGAAATAGTCCTTTACTTACCCTTAATTGAACTAAGTGACTAGAGAAGACGTCATGACAAGATTGGGGGCCATGGTTTAATGGTTGTTTGGTTTTGATCTATAAAGTATGTGATGTGAAACTTCTTAAAACCCAGATTAGAGTGGGCGTAATTTATTTGATCTTATGATGATCGGTCAACGTCATGTGATGGCATTTACTTAAACATGCATTGCATATAATTAAATTTGCATGAAAACCTTGGTTACTCTATATCGGATATGTGTTATTATCTTTGTCCCACTTATTGAGCAAGTTATCTTTTATTCTCCTATAGTTATTTTGTAGGTTTCCTAATAGATATACTGGTACTATTCCAAGTTTTCGAAGTATAAAGAACGGGGACGAGGAGTGAGATTCAAAATCAATTGATTGGATTCCTGTTTTGTTTATTGACTTGACTAACTCCTAGGAAAACTAATAGGATCTCTTTAACTAATCCTCTAGTTTTCAATTATTATTATCGAATCCATGTCCTATAAACCTGTAGACTTTTGTAAATCCTTATTATGACATTTCCTAAAGTTATTTATAAAACCTATTTTCTTCTCATGCTTTTATACCATAGAATCTCTTTCCAAAAGCTATTTTAGAAAGTTGCACTATAGGTTGGTACCAAATAGCTATGGAATTGGATGACTCAAAGCTATGAAGTGGTAAAGGCTTGGTGTAAATTGTACTTATGTTAGTAGCTAAAGTAACTAGCCTCTAGCTTAGGTTAGTTAATATGGTAGGGCTATCACGACTCTTTAGTTTGGGGGGCATAATAGTTTAAGGTGGTATCAAAGCATGGTTCTCAACTACTCACTTAAAGCATGACTCTTCTAAACTAACTTTGAGACGTTATAACTAAGATGAATTAGAATACTTTAGAAACCTTAAGAGTTAGGGAAAGTAAATGGGTCGTAAAAGACTTAGAGTTATAGGGTTATATGTATAAGATCATATAAAATGTAAAGCTATAATGAGTAATAGGTAATACTAATCTAACTTATGGTGTACTTACTTTTAGATTCTAAATCATTAACTTATTAATGCTTGGAGACAAGAATAGATGGTGAAGAGCTTAGTGATTGTAAGGTTTAATTGTAAGAATTGTTTGAGATTGATTAATTGAGTACTATTTTATGTTTTTAGTGAAATGATATGATATACATATCTATATTAGGAATTATCTTGTAGAGGTTAGATGATTGGAAGTGTTGGAAAATAATTAGAGGTTTATACTACTATTGTTACTTGGAGAAAGAATACTTGTTGACTAGGAATGTTATGTTGCATTGGTGTCAACAATGCAATTTGCAATGATTAAAGATTCGAGAAAAATTATTGTGGAAGTTACAACTGGATCATAATAGAAATATTCCATATTTTTAAGAGATTTACTCATTTTATCATTGTGTGGTTTTGTAAACTCTCATTTGGAGAACATTAGCATAGAAAACCTACTTTCACAAATCTAAGTTCTCAATTGAATTATCAGAAAAACCCTTGTAGTACTCTAAAAACATAAAGGCAACTGTGTAGAAATTAAAAGAAGGTTCTAAAGAAGATTTAGAAAATTGCCTAGATGTTGTAATGAACTCAGTTGAAAATATAAGGATAGAAATAGTTAGATATACAAACCTAAAAGCGTAAAATAGAGGAGAACCTTAAGCAGAAAATTATTTCTAAAGACTTAAAGTAGTAGGTTGTTCAAGAACTAAAGAATTAAATTATAAAATGGAATTTAATTAAAATATTGAGGATGTTAGAAAGGTATAGCAAATTATAGTGTTTGGGATCCTGAAATTGGTAGGAATCAATTCTGACTTGGACTTAGGGATAGTGATGTACTTGTAAATAAGCATAGGAATAGACTTTTAGTGAATAAATGTAATAATTCTAAAGAGCCAGGTAATTTGTAGGTTAACAATTAGTAAGATTTGGAGGTGATTTTAAGTGATTAAATGGTTATGATAAAATCATGGATTGGGAACCAGATTACTCCTAATATGTAGTGGTTGTAATTTTTATAATGGACTCTTATTGTTAGGTGAGCTTGGGGTAGATTGGAATGTTTTGACTCTTCTAATGGTATGGATATGATTCTATTTTCATAGCTAACCACCAAAATAACTAGAAATAGCAAATTTAAAAGGTAAATATGTGATATTTGATAAATGTATGTGGAAGTTATTTATATTATTCTAGCTTATGTAGAGGATTAATTTTTATATAATTTCTTTTGGATATGAAATTAAGTTCTAACATAAATTTGTAGAGTAAAGCTTAGATTCTAATGTACTTCAATTCTCTTGCTAGTTTAGTCATGATTTTGTAATTGATTAATTGAGGATGTAGTTAGAAACCACTATTTAAGAAGAGTATATGTGATCTTTCATATGTATGGAAGCTTGTACATAGATCATCATTAGATGAAAGTTAATATCATTGAAATTCTTCTTTGATGTCAAGCTAAGTTTCGAAATTCACTTTTTCTAAGGTTAGTTTGAATCATAACATGTATTTATGGCATCATAAGTTGAGATTTGAGGTATATGATCCAAGATGAAGTTAAAAGTATTTTGAGATGAATATATGAGAATTTGCATAAACAGGTCAAGCCCTAGGAAGTAGAAAATTGAAGAATAAAAATGTAAGAAGCATATGGTTCTAAATGATGTTAATGTATTAGAATATGTATCTGTGGAGATTGGTTCAAATGCAATGATCATAGCTGAGCAAAATTTAAACATGATATTTGATAGGGGAAACTTTTGTTCTCGTTTATTAATCAAGAGATATAGAGATGTTTAAGGAACATTGATGTTATTATAACACGGGAATGAATACAGGTGATATGGTATTGACAAGTGTTGATTTATATTCGGTTCCTAATGAGAAGAGACTTTGACATTACTAGGAATATTTTGTGACATTTAGTGGAATACAAGATATATTTTTTATGAATGATTGGGCGATGCAAACATCTCAAGGCTACCTATTGTCGAGAATTATATGACATTGGATAAATAAAGAATAAATCTTTTAGAAGGTAGTTCAAAGACTTGAATTTTATATTAAGTTCCAGAGTTAAATAAGTGAATTTATCATTGCTTAAGTGTACTTTGCTAATGATACTTGTATAGAAAAATATGTTCATCATAGAAGTTATATGAGTATCAGGAAAAGTTGATCAAAGTAAGTATGGAGGAGCTTATATGATATTGTAGAGTAGGAGACTTTCATCTAAAGGAGTTGATTGAAATTGAATTGTATATTTATTTATAGGTCATAAATGATTGAGTTTGAGGTAAACAATCACTTGTGAAAGTGAGATATTTGGCTAATGTAGTGATTGGATACATAAGATAATGATTGGAGAATGTAAACTTATTTCTAAGCACTCTTATACCTTAAGACTTACCAAGGGTTAATTTCTATCACTTTTGGAAGATGATAGACCCAACCTATGTTAAATTGATGATAAGTAAGGAAAATACAAAATAATAAGGGAAGTTACCCTAACGTTTATGGGTTGATGAGAATATGTTGGGATTAGAGTGTAATGAAGAAGGGCCTTTGGAGCTTTGATTTTGAGAAATACCAAACCTTATGAATTTTTTTAGATGAATTGATGCCTTTAGATAAGATGGGAAAAACTTACTTTAACCAAAGATTAAATATCCTAAATTGAGTTGGGGTAGAATTATTTAAAATTCTTAAAATATATAAAGCTTTTAAGTAAAAAATAAGAGTTAGATTTTAAAGGATTTATAGACCTTGAGACTTAGATATATCAATAAAGGGGGCAACAATTGAGAAGAAATCTAAAAAGAGTACATCTAAGCTAATTTGGAGAACGATAGTGGGACCAGTGATGATGAGTAAGGAATTCATAATCAGATATGAAATATAAACCCATTTTTCATGAAGTTAAAGTTTGAGTTTATCTTGGTAAGAATATAATTGAGTAGGCTAAAGGTTCTTTATTTTATGATAGGATTCATCATAACAGATTAGAAAGTTAAGGGTTAAGAGTATGATGAACCATAAAGCTAAAGCATCAGTATGATATTAAGGGCTAAATGTTGGAATAAAGTAAAGACCTAGGATATGACGAAGAGTTGAATCAAGACTGTTTACAAAAAACGAATAGGTTATAATCAAGAACAACATAAGGGGAAAATTTGATTTCATTAGAGATAAACAAGTTGAAGACATACTTAGAGATTTCATGAATTTGATTAGAGAATGAAAAGGGGAAATTCTTGGGAAATATGAGGGTTACATTTTGAAAGTAATACAAAGGAGATTTTTGCAAATATATAGGATTGAAAGTATAATGGATTACAAAGAAAGTAGTAATTAATTTCAATGACCAACAATAAAAATAGAATGATGACTTAGAACATAACAAGGATTTTGAATCTAATTTGTTTAAAAAGGGAGAATAAGTTGGTGAAAGGAGTAACTTTAGTGGAAGTAAATTTTAAGAAAAGATAAGATAAGGAAATACTTGGACACTTAATGAACTTGAATAATTCATGGGAATTTTACTTTAGAAACCATAAGTGGATAATCTTAGTAAACATATAGGATTAAGAGAATGGAGCTATGATCGAAGAGATAAAAACTTCTTAATGATAAAGATTGCTACCATAAGTAAATGTGTAAGGATGTTTGAAATGAACTTGAGTGATTGATGGAGATAAAGGAGTAATACTTTGGTGTAGCAAGAAGAGGTTATGGAATAAATGGTGAAGTTGTACACTTTATGGTTGATCATGAGGGTAAGAGAGGAAATAAGTAGATGTTGTTGGATTGGAATATGGTGGTTGAATTGTTGTATTTCTCAACTATATCTTGAGTATATATAAATATGCAAGATGAAGATGGCAAATTTATGGATTCCTATGTTTCTTGTATCAAATCTATGAAAAACATGTGTCTCCTTCTATGAACCCTTTGTCTTTGAGTTGATTTAAAACATGTCGTGTCAGTCATAAAAACTCATCAATATCTTGGTAGTTCCAAATTGTGTCAACTTTAAGTTAAATTCATCTGTAGAGTTAGTTTCATCTCCTTCTAAGTATGTGTAAGAGGATCGAGATTTGCCAAAATCAACTTTGTAATTATATGTGTAGGTTAAAGGAGTATTTAAACCTTAAATTGCGAAAGTAATGGAAACTATGAGGTAGCATCTGACTAATGTGGTAAAGTTAAAAGATCAATAAACTTACCAAAGAATTCATAATAGGAGGCAACCCATCAACATAAGGGATAATCAAATTTAGAAAGTTAATGAGTAAGTTATGAAATAATAATGGAAGATAAGATACGAACGAGTGGTAAGAATAGAGTGTAAGACGGTTGGAGGTAAAATACTATTTAGATTAAGGATCCAGAGATAGTTTAAAACTATCATATTTAAGAATTGTAGATCTAAAAAACTTAGAACTTAGATTTGAAAAGGGATTGAAATTTAGAACAAAGTGAATGTACTACTTCAGAGTATTACTTCAAAACTTAGTTCAAAAGGTACGAGCAAATAAGAGATGAGTAGGAGATGAAGGAAAACTTTGTTGACTTATTTATGTAAGAGTAATCTATGATCTACTATATCTATGTACTTAAACTAGATTTGATGGACAATATACAGATGATGGGAATTGGAGATATAAATGAAATACTTAAAAATATTTAGTAGGAAAAGATGAATATAAAATGTAGACTTACTTTACTTAGGAGTTTGGTAGAATATCATAAAGTATATTATAAGGTAATAGTATGTAAACTCATGAAAAATTCAAGCATAGTACGAGGGTTAAACTAATGGATCTACAATACAATTATATACTAAAGGTTCATTTATGCAAATACTGGATAAACAAATCCCTAAAATTAAGAAATTGAAACATAAGATATGTGAAAGTATAATAAGGAGATAGCTTTAAATTGAAATGATTAATAACAAAGCTATAAGAAGATTGTGTAGTGGAAGAGAAACCTATTTAGATACTTAATAAATAGACTCAGAGACTATTAGATTGAGATGTGATTGTTCTAGAGATCAAGTTATTGATATATCTTTAATATTGATTAATGATATGTGGCTGAATATCGAATTATTTCGATGTAATGTAGGTAAGGTAGATAATGGAAGTTTTGAGAACAAAGCTTTTTTGTAAGGGGGGTGGAAATGTAAGCCTTGTAATCTCATGTAGTCGCTAGAGTGAGTAATTTAGGACATATGTAAAAGTCAACCAAATAAAATAATACTTTACTTATGAATCCTAGGAGTTAGGTGATGACACGCCATTATTTTGGAATATAGAAATATAGTAACATAATATTATTATGGCTCAAAAATAAATAATTTTATTAAATCATATTATATTGTAATTTACCCACCTTAAATGCATGATTTAGGAAGCAAAAATTATCTAGACTTAAGAGATAAATTATTTACATTATAAAATTAATATATGTACCTTAGGTATAATAATTATATACCTAAAAAATGCCCAAAATACCAAAATATGCATAATTGACTAAAAATTTATAAAAAAATAAGAAAAAATAGTAAATAATTAGATTAACAAGTGTTAGGGTGTAATTTAGCAAAAGGAATAGCTGTTCATAAAGAAAACAAGTTGTTGACACCTTGACATGCATGGAAACTTAGGAACATAGGTGGAGAAGAGAGAGAAACTCTCATTAGGCATGATTCAACTTAAGAAAAATTACCAAACCTCTCTAGAATATTAGGGAGTCTTTTAGGAATCTAGAAAAAATTTGGAAAAGTAAAGATCATTGAAGAATAAATTTGGAAAATTCAAGAATCGAAAGTATGCGAACTAAGCTAATTCAAAGAACCCACTTACGGAGGATACTTGAAATCAAATCACCATCACCACTCAACATTGGTGTCTATGCCTAGCTTGGCCGACAACTAAGGAGTAATTGTTGGTGGCTGGATGGCTACCATTTTGATGAGTTGATTTTGTTATCCAAATTTCCTTAAATTTACAAAAATATCAAATTTACTTCGAAAATTATAGAAAAATTTATTTTGGCATAATTTTATATATGCCTTTAGGGAAAAATATTAGATTTAAAATTTTTTAAGTGGATACAGTACCTTCTTAAGAAATCTTGTAAAACTAATCAATTTTTGAAGCTATTTTAAATAGTCCTATTGTTGTTGTCATAAAACCAAAATTTTTCTAGAACTTCCCTATACTAAATGTCTGAATCCTATGAACAGATTTTGGCCAAAAATATTTTCTATGATTTTTCATAATTTTTAAGCATCAAAATTTGATTAAAATGCTATTTTTTTGGAAATTACGTGCCATTATCTCTATGGTAAACAACATGTAACATATTTGGAGCTTGTTGGTGTCATATGTCATGGTGGAGAGTGATCTTGAGTTGATTAGATGGATTAGAATTTAAGGTATGCACAAATCATTAATTATGAATTAAATGCACCAAGGTGAAAATATGAGGATTTAGAAGTTTAGGTGATATAGTGAACATAGACATGTTGAAACTGTTGTACGATTATGTTTTATTATACTTATAGACAAGAATAGTATGTTGGACTAAGTCCTTGAGAGTAAACTTATAAATTATTCTACTCAAAAAGTTCTTTAAAGGGTTGAACTGGTAGAAGGAAGACTTAATTCTTGATTCAAATACTTAATCAGAAGGATGGTTAGTAAAAGGTTCTTAATTATAACCTTGTTGGAGCCTTGTTTGAGAAGCTATATGGTAAAAGAAGCTTGGTTATGATAATTTCAGAGACATGTTTAGAAGGTTGGTTGATAAAAGGATTTTAACTATAAATATATTGGAGTTTCGTTTAAAGAGTTGTTTGGTAAAAGAAGGGTGATTATATCAAGTTCAGAGACTTGACTAAAGGGTTGGCTAAATTAGAAGGTTTTAAATAAAATCACTTTTGAGATATCTTCAAAGGTTCGGTTTGTAAAGAAGGGACTTAACCTTTAGTTTAGAAAGTTGATTAAAAAGTTAGATAATAATAGGGACTTAACTACACCCCATCATAGACTTGCTTGGTAAGGGAAATGTGGTCGAAATGGCTTTGAGACTTCATTCAAGGTTTGGTTAGTGTAAAATACTTAGTGGAAATAACTTTAGAGTTTAGTCTAGAGAGTTGATTGGAGTTAGGGTATAACTATGATCATCTTAGAGATTTGATTAGAAGGTTTTGAGATTAAAATTTGATATTAGTTGAGCTTTCAGAATCTTGTTCAGAGACTTCAATAGCAAGTTGGAAATCAATACAAAGTTTACACCACTCATTAAAGATAAGTTCTAGCATTACTTAAATTATTAAAATGAACTCATTAGCTTCATATTTACTAATACTAAAGTGATTGTGTTACATGTTTAAGGAGAACAATGAAAGTAGATGATATCAACAATTAGGATCATTGAGCGTCACATGTTTGGGTAAGTGGAATTAGTACTTTAAGGTATTATTTAACGATATTTAGAGGCCTTAGTATATGTCTTGATTGTGATTGTATCTTAGTTGCCTATGCATATGCAACATGTGTGATTAAATAATGTTTTGCTATTTGGAGTGCTGGATTTTATGTATTTGGTTGCTTATTAATGTTGCTGAAATGAACTGTTTGAAATTACTTGATTGCCCTAAAAGTAATCTAACTAAAACTCAACTAACTTCTAACTGAATACGCATTGCAACCCACTAGGGGAACAACTAAGTTCTATTGAGCCAAACACGAACTCTTGGATGAGGATAGTAGAAATGATTCTTTCCCCACCCTTAGTTAAGCTAAGTAATAAGAGAAGAGGTTATGGCAAGGTTGGGAATCATGGATTAAAGGTAGTTTCAATTAGAGTGTATTTCTCTATTGCATAAACCCTAATTTGGTTTTAATCCATGAAGTATGTAGTGTAAAACTCCTTAAAACCTGAATTAGAGTAAGCGTAATTTCTCTAATCTCACGATAATCGATCAACATCATGTGATGGTATTTGCTTGAACATACATTGTAGATAATTAACCTTGCTTGAAAACCCTAGTTATTTTGTGTTGGTTATGTGCTATTGTCTCCGTTTTACTTATTGAGTAAGTTGTCGCTCATTTTTCTATAATTGTTTTATAGGTTTCTTACTAGATATACTAGTACTACTCTAAGTTCCAAAAGTGTAAGGAATGGGTTCAGTGAGTGAGATTCAAGATCAACTAATTAGATTCCTATTTTATTTATTGACTTTATTAACTCCTAGGAAAACTAATGGGATCTCTTCAATTGATCCTGTAGTTTTCAATTATTGTTATTGATACTATGTTCTATAAACCTATGGACTTTTGTAAATCCTTATTGTAACATTTTCTAAAGTTATTTTATAAAACCAATTTTTTTTTTCTTAAGCTATTATACTATAGAATCTCTTTCCAAAAGCTATTTTAGAAAATTGCACTATAGCTTAACACCAAACAACTATTGAATTAGATGACTTAAAGCTATGATGTGGTGAAGGCTTAGTGCAAACTATACTTATATTAATGGTTAAAGTAGCTGGCTTCTAGTTTGGGTTGGTTTATACAGTAAGACTATTACGACTTTCTAGTTTAGAGCGTGACAATCCCACCTAAGTTAATGGTGGAATCATGTACAAGGCATAGCCTAGATTTAATTCCATCAAAAAATATGTCCAAATTCAATCAATTATAAAGTCAAAATTTAAGTCAAAAATTGAAAAAAGCATGAACGCGTACATTTAACCAAGCATGATTTAACCTTTATCATTGACTTTCGAAGCTTCTTCTTTACTTTCTGTGCAAGAACGAACAATGAGCAAGTATAGACACCCCATTTTTATCCCTATGTTATTTTTTTGTTCAAATAATAAACAAAAGGCCTTAGTTTAGAAAATTTAAAAAAAAAAACAAAGAAAAACGTAAAAAGAATAAAAAATGGAAAAATAAAAAAAAACAGAAAAACGAAGAAAATACAAAAAATATAGAATCTTTTAGAAATAAAGGTCATTAGGTTTCACATTAAGGTTCTTTTAGTTTTTCAAGATCGAAGGGCTTAATTCTTGGTTGAATAGACATATGCAATTTGATAGAATTTCAGTTTTTATATCAAAAAGGGAATTTTATTAAAAGTTAATTTTTTAAACCAAGTTTAGCTTATTTGTCTAAGAATATTATGAAATTGGACAATTTAAGTTGATTTGAGTTTCAAATGGTGTTTATTCAAATTTAAATTGACTATTTTACGAGCATTCAGAATTTTAAGTAAAGTTAAGCATTAAAAGGAATTGAGCTTGTAATTCTATCAAATTGGTTGATTTTTGAAAGTAACTTTTTGCTTGTGCCTAATAGATCTAATAATTTCCAAGAAAAAAAAATTTAGGAACCAAAAGGTTTGAGCCATCGAAATTAATAAAAATATGGATCATATAAATTTGGTTGTAAGTCATGACAAAAACCAAGTCACTGCTTAGTTAGTTCATGCGTTGGCCTCGAAAGGAATTTGGAGGTCATGGTTCAACTTCAAACTGAGGTAGATGCCCACTTTTTGCCCTTCTCAATTGGAAGCACCACATGGCGCTTCTCCATTGGCTGGGATGCCATTATTGTCCCTTGATTCTTGAAAATTGCAGATTTAGAAAGAGAAGAATACACACGCAAACCCCATTTTTCGGTCTTTTTTCTTTGATTTTTTCATTGAAAACCGTCCCATTCGTTTCCATTTTTGAAATGCCGACATGAGGAACTATGGATTGAACTACAATACTCGTCTTAATACATCCATTTAATAGGTTAAAATTGAGCTTGAAATCTAAGGGAAGCTTGAAACCGTGTCAAAGTCAAGCCTGCGAGTCTTGCTATTCCAAGCAAGATTCGAAGCTTCTAAGCATTAAAATGGTAATCTTGTATCCAACTCGTGTTGAATCACCCATTAATCACCAATTTTTCCGACGAATTTCATCTAGTTAAGGATTACACAACCTAAGCCTGTGTTTCACAATTCAGCCATTAATGGTCTTTCCATCTTCATTTCAAGCTCTCACTCTATAAATAGTTCCTCCTAAAGCTCATTTCATCACATATTTTCACTCAAGAATGCTCCCACAAGCTTACGTGTTCACTTTCTCTCTCTAACTTGAAATCCTTTATCTCTCAAGAAAAGCTCGCATTTTATGAGTCTTCAAACAAACCTAGCCACTCCACGAGATTCTCTACTCTAAAAAACATATGAAAGCATACCCATTCACTTCAATCCGTTCTTATTCGAGTTTCACCACAACTTTCTCTCTCTGCTCGAGGTTAGTTATGACAAACCACTAAAACCACCACTTTAGGCCGAGGCATTGTCTCCATTGGCTTTTTGGCTAACATAATGTTCTCGAGCAATCCTCATCGCTACTTCTCTCTCTCTCTCTCTCTCTCTCCCTCACACTCTCTACTATGCACGTGCCGAGCACATGATAAGCTCATGGAGCTCCAGACCTGAACCGGATCCTTGACCCAATCCGTTGATTCGATCCAAATCTGCCCATTTGATTGAGATATTAACTCTATTTGACAAGGTTGATTTCTTTTCTTTTTATTTATTTATTTTATTTGTTTATTTGCTATTTTTATTTATTTACTTTATTATTAGATTAATACATAAGGTAAGGGCATGTGTAGTCCTTAAGTGTTGTGGGCTAGTCATCACTCGGGGATAAGTAGGGCCCGTATTTAATAAAAAATATAAAAAACAAAAAGTTGAACAAAAATATAAAGAAAAAATGAGAAAATGATAAAAAATAAAAAAGAAACAAAATAATAAATAATAAATAATTTAAGGGTGTTGGATAGTCCTAAGGGATGTTGTAGGGTAACTACCACTCTCAAGATTAATAGGGTTGACTTGGACTTAAATAATAAAATAAAAAAAATAAGGAAAAAGTTTAAAAAATGTTACTTTTTTGAAAAATAAAGTATTATTTCTAAAAAAAAGGTTTTTTTTTTAAGGTTCATTTTATCTTTAAATAAATATTTTTACCTTTGGAAAATAGTAAATTTAGAAAAAAAATATAAAAAATGTTTTCTTATTTAGGGAAAATTATGAAAATGTTTTTTGCAAAGTTTAAAAATTAGCACATTTCTCAAGGGAAATATCTAAAAAAAAATATTTTTTCAAAAGTTTTTCTAGATTAAAATAAAAATTTCATGAACTCTTTTAAAAAATAAGAAAAATAGGAATATTTCAATATACATAAATAAATTTAAGGCTTTTTGTTTTTCCTAGAATCTTTTCAAAATCCGATAAATCGATTAGTGATGTAAACCTGACTTGTTTCAAAATTAAAAAGTAAAAACCACTAAAGTTTTATAAAAAGGGGAACTCCAGCAGCTTGATTTTGAATAGCAGATACGTAAGCACCTAGGGAATAATTATAAAAAAATAAAAATTTTACTTTTTTCCCCTTCATTTCTTATAAAAAAAATAATAAAGAAAAAGAAAAAAAATTTAAAATAAAAAATATGAAAAATAAAAAAAATGTTTCATTTAAGTTTAAGGAGTATTTTGAAAGTTAAAGCCTAAATTAATATTTTAATGTAGTAACCTTAAGGTTTTAATGAGTTAGCCCATGAACTGATTATCTCTGTTTCCTTTAAAACATTGTTAAAATATTTTCAAAAAGTAGACTAATGGCTAAATTAAAACCAATTTGCTTAGTCAGTTTTAATTTACTTAATTTTTCTTGATTTCACCGGGTAGCGACTCTAATTTAATAAAACCATAAGAAACTACTTTTTTTGAACTTTTGTTAAAGGCTTAAATTAAATAGACATATGGTTTAATTTAAACCAAGTTAAGAAAACAAAAAACCGAATTTTGGCTCGACAGCAAGCAATGATGGCTAAGAATTAACTTTAGCTTATGTCAAAGTTTGAACTTTTTCCAATCAATCGCCACTCATTCATTTTTCGAAATTATTGCAATTCAATGCTTTCCATGGTTAATTTAGCTTCAGAAAGTATAAAAGGGGATTCAATCAAGCACTTTAAGCATCAATTTCCTATCCTTTCTTCTTTAAATCACTTGCCCACTTGCTTTCTCTATCTAGTTGACCCTCTTCTCTTTCTCTCTCTAACTCTTGCTAACCTAGGGGTTCTTTAGGGAAAACCACCATTACCATTGCATTCGCCATCTCCTAAAACCCAAGAATTGACCTTCCTTCGAACCGCAACAACCATTATGCAAAATCTTGTAAAGCACTAAAGCCACTGTGATAACTCATAGGATTGTTCCTACCCATCATAATCCCAATAAGAAACACATAAATCTAACTTTTCCTGCTTGTTTTGGTGCTCCAATTGCTTCAAGTTGGCCCCTCATAACCAATGCTATCTTCAGCTAAATGTGATTCGATTATAGCTCTAACCTAACTTAGAGACTTGCGAGTCAACCTAGAGACCCAACCTAATAAGCCAAACCCGACCTACACCAATCTCCATTTCAAGTTAGTCATTCATTTTTTTTTTTCTTTCTTTCTCATTCCTTTATTATAAAAATAACAAGAAAAAAGAGAGAGCTTAAATTGGCTGTTAAAAGCTCCTTAACTCTTTTTCTTTTCTCTTATCTTGTAAATTTCCTTTTATTTCATTAAAAACACATAAAATAAATAAATAACCAAAAAAGAGCTTATCTCTCATCTTATCTCAAGATTTCAATTTTTTTCCTTTTCTTTCTTTATTTTCCCTTAAATAAAAAAAAAACCCAACCTTTTTGCTTAGAAAAATTTGTTTTAAAAAATAAAAAAATAACCAATTTGTTTCCAAAAATTAGGGCCTTTTAGAGTTTTTCAAAAAATCATAACCCCTAGTTAGGAACTTTTCTTTTAGAAATTTTCTTAAAATTAAAATAAACAAATTTAAACGTAAACTTGGCTAGTTTTCAAAAATTTAAAAAAAAAAACCGACCCATATAAATTTTCATAAATGAACTATAAAAAATTTGATCTCGAAGAGTAGGTATATAGGCACCTATGGGTGACTATAAGGCATCTTAAAATATGATTCTTTTTCTTTTTTTGTTCTCTTTATTGGAAATAAATTTATTTGTTTTCTTTTCGTTTATTTATGCATGTAAATTATCCTGTTTTAAAAAAAATGAGTGTTTTGAAATATAAAGTTAAATTTGGAAGGTTAGTGTAGCTCCTACATATAAGAATCTCTGGTTTTTAAAAGTCTTTTTTATAAAATTGATTTTCTCATGGACTAGTGGCTATGTTAGAATCAATCTACCCAATTGATCATAACTTACCTCTTTTTCGACTCCAGTTGGGTGGTGACTTCAAAAGGTTTTCAAAATTAAAAGAACTAGATTTTTCTTAATTCTTAGTTAAGAGTTTATTTTAAATCCGTATAGGGATCGATATAAATTAGATTAAGGAAACTAGTGAAAACTAAAAAATTCAAGGTAGATAAGTTCTCATTTAGAACTTTAAGTATAATGACAGAAGTTCGGCATGCCGAATGAGTGGAGCTTGGCGTGTCGAACGAGTAGAGCTCGGTGTATAGTAGAGCTCGACGTATGGTAAGGCTCGGCGTATGGTAGAGCTCAGCGTATAGTAGCGCTTGACGTATAGTAGCACTCGACGTATAGTAGCCTTGGTTTTGGCACTTAATAGGTTAGCCTTAGCACTTGTCATTCCTATAGTTTATAAGAGTAGAGCTTGATGTGTAGTGACCTTAGGTTCAACCCTCGGTAAGTCGACATTGGTACTTAAAGGGTCAAAGACTAGATAAGGGTCAAAGCATGATAGAGTATGTTCGAGTTGGGACCTTAAGGAGTTCACCCATAATTCTTCCACATATAAGAGCTTGTCCTTAGTAGGTTGATGTGAGAGTATCCTCCTTACGAGAGACAATAGGCTTCGGAGACAAGAATTAGTGAAGGGTCCGGAGGTTGACAATCTGTCATCATATCCCTTTATTTAAGGCTAATTTGAGTCCCAAAATGTATGTCTTGTATTTAACAATATTGTTGGTATATGGGAAAATGAGCCTTACAACTATTGGGAACTGCATATCTTTGGGAGATATGAATATTGCCCCAATTCTACACCCAAACACATTGGTAGCTCCATTAAAGATCATCTTTCATTTCAAGGGTTTTTCATCTGTTTCTTTATTAGAATTATTTTTAGCCACCAAGATATCCTCATCGGGAAATTTGACTTGCACTTCTTGAGGAGTATCTTTTAGAGGATTCTCTACCAGTTGGTTTACTAAGGCTAACCCATTAACTAAATGTTGATTCACATAGTGATATGCAATTTCGATAATAGCATTTGCCACTTCGAGATCTTGTTAATTGGGTTAGTTTCTCCACTAAATAGTTTAAGGGATCATGATGTGTAAGTAACTTAATCTGTTAATAGAGTGTATCTTATTTAAGTTGATGCATGATGTGTGTAGGAACTTAGTTGATCATTAGGACTTACCGTAAGAGGTTATAGTAATAGATTCTTTGAAATATCAAAGAAAGGAAAAAAAGGGTAAGTCGGCAAATGTAGTGGCTTCTTGAAGCTACTCGTAGGATATGACGCACCAATAAACATGATACAACTTAGTACTTTGCTTGATATGATGCACAAGCTAGTACTAAGGTCTACTCTCCACTAATCTCAAGTTACTCGGTAAGATTAAAAAAAAGTGTAGAAGGAATGTAGTTAGAGAATGGTATCTAGTAAGAGCAAGGATATTCATTAATTTTAAGGTGTGTAGGATGCTTGTGGCTACAATAAAAAAAAAAAACTATTTATAGTAAGTCCTTAGGGCAACAATACAATAATTAACAATTACATAAAGGATAATGTAAGAGGAAAATTCCTATTACAAGCAAAAAGGGTAAATATGACAAATGAAAAAAAAAAGAAATACAGTACAAATATACAAAAAGTAAGGGATAGGTGGGAGCTTATCAATAGGTTCGTGCTTGGAATCTTGAGGAATTGTGACTAAGTTAAGTTGTGTTGAGAGCTCATATTTGGCACTCAGCATCTTGGCAATTGGGCAAGAGTTTAAGTAAGGCATTGTGTGTGAGAGTTGTGGTTCAGCATTCGGCAAGTTAACACCCATATAGGAGTCTGAACAAAGTAGAATGTATCCAAGTTGGGGTCATAAGGAGTTCTTCTACAGCTCTTCTATGTACCAGAGCTCATCCTTGGTAGGTTAATAAGAGAGAATCCTCTCGATGAGAGATTAAAGGCCTCGGAGGCAAGCGCTAGTGATGAGTCCGAAGGTCGACAACCCATCAATGCATGATACAGATTAATGTACAAAATGTTCTTTCAAATTTAGAATATTTTTGCTTCCCTTCTGCAAATTTCTTGCTCAAATAGTAAATAGCCTGCTCTTTACCTTCTTCATCTTTCTGGTTAAGCATACATCCCATGGACTCTAGTGATATAGTAAGGTATAGAAACAATAGATTCCTAAGCTTAGGAGCCAACAGAATTGGAGGGTTCATTAGGTATTCCTTGATTATTGTGAAGGCTTCTTCAGAGTCTTCATCCTATCTTATATTAGCATTTTTCTTTAGTAGCTTAAATAGAGGGTGGCACTTGTTTATAAGCTGAGATATGAACTAGGCTATGTAGTTAAAATGACCCAATAAGCCTTTGACTTCTTTAAGTGTATGTAGAGAGGACATGTTGACTATTGCTTTGACTTCGTCAAGATCTATGTCAATGCCCCTGTAGCTGCTTATGAAGCCTGATAGTTTCCCCTATGTTACTTTAAAAGTATACTTCTTCGAATTTAGCTTCAACTAAAACTTCCTCAAATTATCCATATGATTTTCCCTTTCTTTGGATTTGGCAATCGTATCATCGACGTATACACCCACCTCTTTGTTCATCATATCATGGAAGATTGTGACCATCACTCTTTGATATGTTGCCTTGACATTTTTAGGTCTAAAAGACGTTACCTTATAGCAAAGAGTAACCTAAGTCATGATGAAGGTTGTCTTGATCTTATTTTCTTCGAACATTCTGATTTGATTATATCTCGAATAACCATCCATATATGAGAAAAGATGGTTTTCAGTTGTATTATCTACCAAGATATCTATGTGGGGTAAATGAAAATTATCCTTGGTTGTTGCTTAATTGAGATCTTGAAAATCTATGTACACTTTAACTTTCCCATTCTTCTTCATTATTGACACAATATTGGCCACCACTCAGAGCAATCAAATACTTCAATGAAACTAACCTCAAGTAAATTCTTGACTTCTTCTTCAATCTTCAACAAGATATATGGTCAAAATCTCCTTAGCTTCTACTTTTTAGGTTTGATGTCTTCTTGTGTAGGCAAGCAATTGACTACAATCTAAGGATCTAACTTGGACACATCTTTATAAGACCATGCAAATACGTCTCAATACTTAAATAACAATAGGGTTAATTTTGCCCTGTACCCTTCCTTTAAGTCCTTTCCAATTATTAAGTTCTTTTGGTTATCAACAACACTTATATTAATTGTTTTAGTTGGCTGGTAAATGGAAATTATATCTAGTTCATGTTTTTGCAAACTCTCTTATATTTTATTGTGTTAATCAACATCGCTCCTGATGACTAACTTAATAGGGCCAGAAGTGACATTAATATTTTCATTGTCTACGTATGCGATGTATCCTGAGTTAGGAACTTTTTCTTAGAAATTTTCTTAAAATTAAAATAAAAAAATTAAAATGTAAACTCGATTGGTTTTCAAAAATTAAAAAGAACTAACCTACTTAAATTTTTGTAAATGAACTACGAAAAGTTTGATTCAGAATAACGAATATGTATGTACCTATAGGTAATTGGACTAGTGACTAGGTTAGAATCAATATGTTAGTGTTTAATAAAATAGTCCCTGAATCTAAACATCTTTGGTTTACAAAAGTTTTTTTTTTTTTTTTTATAAAATTGATTATCTCATGGACTAGTAGCTAGTTTAGAATCAATCCACTCAATTGATCTTATTGGATTAGTGGTTAGTTTAGAATCAATCTACCTAATTGATCCTGTATAAGATATCAAAAGGGATTTGGGGGGGGGGGGGGGG